>QRAM01000618.1:6859-40588 GCA_013436055.1 Halocynthia roretzi | reverse complement strand
CAGAATGGGCTAATCAATTCACGAACAATATTCGAGTAATTCATTAAGGATAAAATAATGAATCAATTTTCGTATGTCTGCATATCTACTAACCTCCAGTTAGAAATGGGGCGGCAATGCAGCCGATACCAGTAATTGTCATGAAAAGTAGGAAGCAACGCGGAACACCACCAACGTTTACAGCATAGTAAGCCCCGATCAAAGCAGGGATCTCTACCAACTCCAATAGGAACAAATTTAAGAACCTGTCTTCACTTAAGTTAGCTGGGTTCATGGAAATGCCAAAGTAAATGAGCGCACAGACGAACCTAATCATGGAAATAAAGCGAAGCATTAGGTTAGGTAATAGGTTAACAATGTACCATGTACACTATGATTGTGTAAAATCAATTAAAGAATATTACATAAATTGCAAGAAGTTTCCCCGCCATATCATACTGAACACATGTCATTTACCAAATATCCACACCAATGTAAATTCTGAGGGTGTCTGATTTGGAAAGATACAAACCCACAAGGGAAAATCTTCACTACCAAAACCCTGATGCCACTAACACTTGGTCTACGGTTGAATATTCTCTATTTTGTTTACAATATACCTACCAACCAAAATACATAGCAAAGAATCTAGGTCTAAGTCCAGCATGTCGCAGAACAAACAGTAAACTGAATTCCTTCTTGATGTTCACGTTTAAATATTTGCAACTGCCATCCTCCTGAATAACAAAACAATAAGGGTTTTTCTTCACAATAACTCATCTACAATTACGGATCCGAGTGAAAACGTATACAAATTATATTCCTTCTGTAACATCACTGTTTGAAGTATTCAATTAAACATTCCTGCTGTTCTTTTACCGCTAGATCAACTTTGTCTTTGAAAATTTCACTGACATCCACTTTTTTCCCATTAACTTTGGCCATCTTTGTAAGAAGATTTTTAGCCTCTTCCTCTTTTCCTGTCATGATCAGCCAACGCGCAGATTCAGGTGTGATCCTAGAGGTACATTTCAATAAACACCGCATCAACCTAGCGCATACTAACATATAGCCCATTCTACCTGCAGATTTATTCAGTGTAGTTGATTAGAATCAGATAATATTTTTGTCCCAAGAACACTATACAACTGTGTATGAAACTTTCTTTGATAAAAGACTACTTGGCATTTGCAAATCTGTTTTTCAGCCCTGCGAAACATCTGACGCGAAAAATTAGCATATATATTGTTTAATATTGAAGGCGGAAATTTGGAATGTCTATACTCACCAGTACAGAGGAATGTATAGAAGACCAATTGCGCAGCTCGCCCACTGACACCAGCGCCAATTTCTCAAAAAGTAGCCAAGTAATGGAACCAACAGTCCACCAAGAGTATATCCCAGGTAGTTTACAATTCCAATCAAATTTCTGTATCTTGGTGACACCATCTCCATTGCTAATTCAAAAAATGATAACACTTAACTCCTTTTAACACAGCAACTATTATATATAACTTTCAATAACTTTCAATAACTTACATAATACGTAAGCCGCCACATAATTAATCAGAGAACAGGCTCCACAAAAAAAGCAGCCTGCTGCATAGGATTCAAAGTTCCAAGCGAATCCCAAGAAGCCCATAAATAAGAATTGACCCATTGTGAAGACAAGAAATATACAACGCCGGCCAAATCTTTGAAGTATGAAATGAAACCATGAATGATTAAAATAGATAAATTAAAATGTGCTAATATTACTCAACCTGTCAGATAAACAGCCAAGTGTAGATCCCGCCATCATACCAGCCATGAATATGGAAACAGCAAATGGAGCTTGCCATCCATTTTCACAGACCATATCGAACTAGGGAAAAATAAACAACTAAACGAACGGAATATTACATTGTAACAGGAGTGGAAACAATGTTTAACTAATCTAGTATCTTGCGTATGAAGAATAATCTCCGATATTTCCGCGCTCATAAATTATATAGAGTGGATGCCGCTCATTGGTATCGCTTTTGATGAGTTTTGTTTTAATAGCAATAACAGCCCGATAAGATTAATGTATGAATATGAACCGATTGATATTGATACCTTAAGTGTATATGTGCATATATATAAAACCTAGTATGCTTTCTATATAAAATGGGCGAAGAGTGATAGCAGCTACATGAAGAAACTAAGAGTGTACCATTTCAATATATGAATTCCATGCAATTCCAATTTTTATCGAGACATACTAAATGAGAAGTAACCGGAGAGATTTTAATTCCACTGCCATGAAATTAGGTATTCAAAATTGCATCAGAAGTTGGATTCGAATCACTTAAATGAAAATAGCACTGCTTTCTTACTTCCATAACAGCACTCAGTTCCTGATGCGGTGTATCATACTCATATCCATATCGACAAGGTATAACTTCTGATTTGTTCAGGTTGTCTGGAGTAATATTGTACATTTCACAGTTACTTCGTACTCGATTCCCAAATTCATCGATTATCCATGGTATGGTCGCATTGTACAAGCTTCCAATGGAAGGGATGTGCTAAAAATGTAAAACAACTACATCCTCGATCTGCACGTTTACTTATCTCAGAATGAGTATGGACTAAGAAAATCATTGTGGATATGTGGATGAATAATGTCGGACAGATATTCCATAACTGATCCATTATAATGAATCACTACCTACCTCTGTATCGTCGATGAAGTTTATGTTATCAGGAATTTTACAACGAAATTCCGGTAGATGATGATTGTAAACGAACATGAACGTAACTAATGCATTCGGAATTCCAGCATATATAATCAAGAGACAGAGGTATTTTTGATAGCGTCCAAACGACCCAACCCTTTCTAAGATCTCTTGGTACTTCATTATATTTTCCTTTACAAACTATCGCTGCAACAAATCGGTTGGGAAGTGAAATCTTACAATATCAGCATAGAATCTATAAAACAATCTTGAAACACATTATAAATTATCTCTTCAATATCGCATTACTATCTGTTACAGACTCTCCCCTCACCAGTTATAGTTTCGCTATCACTACGTGTTGATTGAATTCAAACTCCTTTTACAATATATATTCTGATAGTGATAAAAGATTGACACACTACTGATTTTCTGTTATGAAGAAATATAGCATTTTTCAAGACCTATGTTTCGCGAAACCGACAACGATGAATTCAACCAAATTACACGTACGTACATAATTCATACAAACTCGAAAACTAGCAGATTTCACTAGGTTATTTTTAAAATTAAATTTAAATAGTGGA
This sequence comes from Halocynthia roretzi, assembly GCA_013436055.1. NCBI lineage: Eukaryota > Metazoa > Chordata > Ascidiacea > Stolidobranchia > Pyuridae > Halocynthia > Halocynthia roretzi. Next base: position 37,323 of record QRAM01000618.1, on the reverse strand, counting down.
TCCTCATAGTACGAGTTTAATTCGTTCCACGACCGGGCTCGTATAACGATTCACTCGTATTACAAAACGCGTTTTTCCATTGAAATTAATGGAAAACTAATTAATCCGTTTCAGGCTCCAAAAACCACGCAAAATGCCTTTTTTGAAGTACTTATTGGTCTTATTGCCCAACTAGGACACCTGCCCAGGACAGGACACCTGCCCAGGACACCCGCCCAGGACACCTGCCCCTCCCACGCTACGCCCACTGCTTATAGCCACAAGTTATATCGGTTAATACGTATACTCATTATCAGAGTCGAATTCATCGTCATAATTGTCATAATCTAGCGAAGCAAGAGGTTCAGCGTATTCGTACGGTCTCACTGTCGAGATTTGTTGTGTCGTGGTAGGATAAGCTACGTCATCAATTCCCGCATAAACCGCTTCTTCAGGAATAACGCCCTCTGGTGACGTAGTTTTGCTGTTGACGATGTTTGCCATTGCAGTTGTGTCGCTGTTCGATCGTTTTTGTTTAGTGACCAATTTAGTTTTCATATTTGTGAGCATGCTGCGTGTTGGTCCGATCTTTTTCTTATTCACTTTATTTCGAGCGGGCGGGACCGGTCTAAAAATACGACATGAAAGTGATTATAAAGTCGTGCTTCATAGTTCGTACTTAATCCGATCCACGAAGCCGTTAAAACTCTGCAATTGTTCGAGGTTCGAATCCATTTCGATAAATTTAAACAGAAAATAATCATATTTCAAGGTAAAAACAACAACAATGAACGCAGTCAAAACTCATACTCCGATGTCGGTTAGCTTGAACTGATTCATTGGTCCTGGCAAAATCCTTCTTAAAATATCAAAGTATCAAACCGCGTAAAGTATGTTTGTGATCAGCATCATGTAGTACAACTGCGGTGAGCGACCGGATATGACGAGGGAATGAATATAATTGACACCTTGTTTAACACCAGCCCGCCGGAACTAGTCTTGATACTTGAACAGTGAAAATCATAAAAAGCTTATAATGCGCGGCAGTAAGTTTGTGATTTGCAGCGGGAGTAAACTTTGTTAACACCATTGTAATAATATACAGTGGATCCTCATACTACGAGTTTAATTCGTTCCACGACCGGGCTCGTATAACGATTCACTCGTATTACAAAACGCGTTTTTCCATTGAAATTAATGGAAAACTAATTAATCCGTTCCAGGCTCCAAAAACCACGCAAAATGCCGTTGTTAAGGTATTTTTAAACAGAAACGTACAGTTAAAATTAAAATAACAATAAATATGTGTACATGTAATAAAAACATAAGAGATTATACAAGAAAGGATCGTGCAGATCGTCGACGTCGTTCGGTTGTATTGCTGTGCTAAGTCCATTGCACTCCTTCCTTATGCTTTTCTATTATTTTTTATTCACTTCTATTGTGATAAGCTTTTTCTTCTTACCACTACTATCTTTAGTACTTACTTTTTTTGGACCCATGGTTAACACAAAATCAATCCAAAATATGCACGAAACACGAAATATTCACTAGCACAAAACGGAATCGGTAATGATCCGACCACAATTCAGTAATATTCATTGAATTGGATTCCTTTCGTGGTGATACGCAATATGACATTAAAATATTTTAGCAGTACCGAACATATATGCTAGCTGGAAATAGGAAACACATTCTTGTTTACCTTTCTGACATTCTGCTATATGTTATCTCATTTTTACAAATCTGATCGAACTACTGTAATTATTCGCACTACTGATTGATCATTTGTTTTCACTACAAGTAATGCATCAGATTCCAGCTCTGGGCCTTGCTTTACTTCACTGATAAATACACAATTATATCAATGTATAGTTCAATCTAGTTATATCAGTTCAACATTAGTCATGCAGTTCCGGTACGACGGGTTCCACAATGAACCGGATAATAGTATGTTATTGTAATTACAACGACTATCCGATCCAAAGCGGCTATATTATGCTTAAGTATTTGCAAGCGTATGGTATTAAATTAAAATGATGCAGTTACAGGAATCGTAATATCGCGTATTTGATGTAAGGATTTAAGGTTTGTGTGAAAGTTCAAATATTCACATGCATGGGAACACCCTACAGAGTAATTTGGGTAGCTAGACTAGTCGGATATCGTCCCATTTTTATTGCCTTCTAATAATCCAATCACGCTAAAATTAGCATTACGAGATGTAATACAAAAACCAACATTCCCTGGAATAGGGTCGATTGATTTAGGTTAACACCGAAAAAATCTATTTCGTATCTCGAATACCTATTTCAGGTCGGCCGTAACGAGTGACCCCACGTTGAACAACTCTTTAAAAACTCGCGACCAATTACCATTCCACTATGTATGACACGCCAATGAATTCAGAACGCAGCGAATTCATACATATAAGTCTCATATGCACAGCAAACTAACGGGAGCCGTTATCTCCTTTCAAAGTTAAGGTTAGGTAACTAGGTGGTTGGTGACTTAAAAAAGGGAAAACGGCTCCCCTTAGTTTGCTGTACATATAATTCTCATCAGTATAGATTCGTTATGAAATTCTACATTCATTGGTGTGTCATATATAATGGGAAGGCAATTGGACCGCAAGTTATCAAGGGTTGTTCAACGCGAAGTCACTCGCTACGCCGACCTGAAATAGGTATTCGCCTTTCGAAATAGATTTTTTCGGGGTTCATCTAGATAAATCGACCAAACTTTTCTCAGGGAATGTTGAATCATGTCTTAGGCCTCATATGTGCTAATTTCAGCGTGATTGGGTCATTAGAAGTTCATTTATAAGAGTGAGGTAAAGTAAAGAAATTCAAACGCTAGATGTCACTGTTGGATCATTTATAACCTTTAAGTGAAGTAAAACTTCAAACCGCTAGATGGCTAAGTACAATCAACATTCATAGATGAATTTTTAATGATGCAATCACGCTAAAATTAGCATATATGAGACGAAATACATAAACAAACATATCCTGAAAACATTGGGTCGATTGGTTCAGGTTAACACCTGAAAAATCTATTTTCAAATTCGAATACCTATTCCGGGTCGCCCCCGGGGCGTTAGGTGAAGTAAAAACTACCAGTCGCTAGATGGCCAAGTACAGTCAACTATTATAACCTGGGACCGATCCATTCTAACTTCGGTAAACCGGCGGTTCACGTACCCCAGGTGTATAATAAGTTACAATCCATAAAATAAATGCTTTTAAGTCTTTAAAAAGTTGTACAATGTTTCTCTCATCATCTACTAGCCAACAGCACAACCCAATGAAAGATTTCGAGGTTGCCAGTCCACCTGACGACAGTATTAGTTGTATTGAATTTAGTCCTACGGCCAACTTCCTAGTTGCCGGATCATGGGCGAATGATGTACGGTGTTGGCAAGTCCAAGACGACGGACAAGCCGTTCCGAAGGCACAGCAAATGCATCAAGGCCCAGTCCTAGATATCGCCTGGAATGACGATGGATCAAAAGTTTTCACTGCATCTGCTGATAAAACTGCCAAAATGTGGGACTTAGCTTCGAACCAGTTCACCCAAGTTGCCCAACATGACGCGCCAATAAAAACCTGTCACTGGATCAAAAGCAAGAATTATTCCTGTCTGATGACCGGTAGCTGGGACAAAACCTTGAAGTTCTGGGACACGCGTTCTTCGAACCCGATGAAAGTGATGAACCTTCCGGAAAGAGTGTACTGCGCTGATGTATTGCACCCGATGGCCATGGTCAGTTGTGCGGACAAGAAGCTTATATGCTACAAGCTTGATAACGGTCCCGAGGAAGTACAGAAAATCGATTCCCCGCTCAAATATCAACACAGATGCATCAGTATTTTCAAAGATAAGAATCAGACCATGCCTGTCGGATTTGCACTAGGAAGTATCGAGGGGAGAGTCGCCATTCATTACATTCAGCCGACCAATCCGAGGGACAACTTCACGTTCAAATGTCACAGGTCAGCGAACGCTTCGGCTTCCACGCCACAAGATATATTCGCGGTAAACGGCATAGCTTTCAATCCACTTTATGGAACACTAGCCACCGTTGGCTCTGATGGACGTTACAGTTTTTGGGATAAAGATGCAAGAACTAAACTCAAAGGATCTGAGCAATTGAACCAGCCCATTTCTTGTTGTACCATCAACAACAATGGTTCTATTTTTGCTTACGCTTCAAGTTATGACTGGTCCAAGGGGCACGAATACTACAATCCTCAAGGAAAGAACTACATATTCTTGAGAAACTGTGCTGATGAGATGAAGCCTAGAAAAGGGAAATGAGAGAACTCAACCATGTTGCATGAATGCCTGTTGTTCCTCTTTGTAATGACGAAAAAGTCTGAGAAACTGACGGTTTAGCATTTTCATTCCCATCTGAAAAGAGTGTAAGAAATGCGATGACACAAACCTTCTTTATGTTGAGTTCCACATTCCCATTCTGCTATTAACCTATTTTTGGTCCACGACACTCGATATTTCCCTCAGAGTCATTATCGTGAAGCTTCCTGTCATTTGCAGAGATTTTGCTATATGCAGAAATAATGTAGAATTATATACACATATACTTCATAATTCATGACTTCATAAATGGCATTACTTCTGCTTAAATAGTTTTCTCATACATAAATTCACAACTAAACACTGTTTTTAATTGGAAGTGCTGCAAAGCAATCAGAAGTGCAATCCATTTCTCATTCGGTGTTATTTTAATATTGCAGCATAGTATGAACTAACCCATTGAAAGAACTTTCTCTAGAGTCTATTGCAAGGGTTCTTGAACTTTTTGGGGTTCGTCCCCTTACATCTTTCATAAAAATTCACGCCTCCATTGAATGCAGCTACCCGTGTCCCCCCAAATACGGTTCACGTGCCGCACTTGGCCCGTGGGCTGCAGGTTGCAAACCTCAAGCTGAATATTCAGTGTAAGACTTCCACTGATTACTAAATAATCAGTAAAGTTTTAATTTTTTTAAAGCCTTGGGTATAGGTTTATCAGATGAAGCGATTTACAGACGCAACCACGAACCTTTCCAGCTGTAGCACAATGCTCAAATCGTGGATTACCTTCCTTCCCAAATACTGTATAAAATAACTAAAAATTCTTGATAACATCCGTAAAACAAAAATAATGTGTACCGTTCTCTCCTCTTCTCCGGTGAAGGTGGGGGTCTGCTTGGGAAGTTGGATCAGTCTCTTCCACGATGTCGACGGGCGAACCACTCCGAAGACGTTGCTCGACGCATCGTGTGCGCCTTAGATTCAATCGACATATCATTCACAGCGAAGAATCCGTCTTGCTATCGTGTTGTGGCCTCATTTCAAACAGAATTTCCCAGAGTTGCCGTATTTCTTATATTCATTTACAAGACTATGAAATATTTAGGCAATAGGCGTGCATGTTAAGCATGCTTTTGTATCGAAAAGAATTATTTTTGTAGGGAAGTAGATATTTGCGCAGCCTCTTTAAGGTGCACAACCTCCAAGACAAATACACTCCCTCTCACATTGTCACCTTTTCCTTGAAGGCATATTTTAGCCATTTCCATATTTCAGTGATGCACGAGACGATGGATAATTTTTTAGATAATTTTTGCTTACCAAAGATTGATAGAGAATATAACTACACTTCCTGCAAAGTTAATTTATGACTGATCAAGATATAATCATGACATTACCAACCCTCCGATAGATCGCCTCTAGCAGTCAGCAGACACCCACTTGAAACGAAGAGCGACGATTATATTTCTGACTATAAACATCTAAATGAAGACCCAAAACACTTCTAATATTCAACATCATCACAATTAGCAAGGGTTTTCGTACATAACTACGGCAACTAATGGTTGGTTGGTGAGCGTGACGTCTTGTGCGCTCGTCGAAACTCACCGATCAATATATTTTTGTTCTGTTACTTTTTTTCGTCTGAAACCGCGGATACTGCCGGACAATTGTAATTAACTTATTCAGCTGGTGAATCACAGTGTGTGAAAACAGTCATGCTGGAGAGCTATCGCCACTTAACGTAAAGTTAAATAATTTCAAACTAGCACTCGCTGAGCATTGTTTATTGCTATAAGTTCGTATCATAAAGTTTTTACATTTTCCAATTTTTTCTCACCGACGTTATAACGAAAAAACGTTACACGAAATGCCGTTAATTGAGGACCTACTGTACGATAAAATAGGGAGTGTTCTTTAAGCAGAAGAGCATGGGCGTATTGCTTGGATGGCTATTGCGAAAATACAGTACTTTAGGTATATTATTGTCCCGATAAAATTGTATATCCTGATCTGCTTTGCAACATAACTAACGTTGCAAATGAAACACACCGCATAAAATTATAGCTAACAACTAAATCATTACTGTATTACTGGTCTGTATTTCCTCCTAAAGCCGATAAAAAACATTCAACTCTAACAACTGTCGACTGCCTTTCAGCGAGTCCTAAAAAAATGAATGAAAAGGGACAAATTTTATCTCGAGTTTCGGTAATTAAGTAAATTACACGACATGTAATAAACCAATATGGAAAAAGCGGTAAAATACTAAATATGATGACACGTACTTAAGTATTTTGATTACTGATGTCGGAATCGCTTGTTAAATCAATGCGCTCTTTTTGAATGGCAATAATGACGTAAGTGCTAATAATATTCTACTAGAATTGTGCTGCAATTATAATAGAGATTCCCGAATGAACACCTGTTATGATTTCAAATTCATCATAACAAAGTATGGAATAACCATTTTCCATTTAAGTAACATCAGCCTATTATTATTGACTTATTGTAACTGGTAGTCCCTTATGATAGATGTCTCTCAACCATCAATAATTTTAACAAATTTAAAATTCAGTTTACTCTACTCTATATTTAGGTTGAATAATTAAGCTCATCCCTTACCCCAACCCTCGATTAGAACAGTAACCATATAAAATCCCCCCTGGATTCGTATACATCCCTCATTTATACATATGACCTTTAAAATTATGTGCCGAATCCGAATAATCCCAACGTACACTGCAGTATGGTAGGTTATTAACCCCGGTATACAAGTTCGTTTGAGTTTGGGATTTAAGGGTTAGTTATAGTATATCACACTCAGAAAAAACATCGGTATGAGTGACGTCATAACATAAATTGATGCTTAGAAGGTAAACCGCGTATTTTTCATTCTGAGTGTACGAGTCTCTACGGTTACGTATACACGAAAATAATCTTTCTACCTTAATCATCACATCTTCGTCAGTGGATTACTGGTAAAATCTCAAGGTCCTGTATAGTATTGTTTGTTTTGTAGAGCACATTTGTTCCTGAATTTATGGAATTCAATATATCCAATTCATAGAAAAATCGTTGTAAAGTGGAATGATAATTATAAATTAAATGATGTGATGACATAAATATTATATAATACAGTAGATTTTGTTGATATTCATGAAATTATGTCATAAACAGAGATTTGTATGGTACCATATATATATCATAGCTGTTCATGGTAGGTATATTATGATGTCATTTTCGTCGCCTAATGCTACAACAATTCCACATACAGACTATAACACTCCTTAATATAATCTGACACATAGTTTACTTACCAAATGGGTGAAAGTAGAATGTGGGGGAACGTCATGGATTCAAAGAAGCACGGTATGACACATCGCAGTAAAAAACAATAATTGTTTGAATTAAACCTGACAAATAAAGGAAACAGAATTGCTAAGCTAATATCGGAGACCGTGACTCGATTTATTAATACCTACCGAGTAAACACAGCAATAAAATCAATATTGCATGGGAAGAGAAAAGTGCCTCGGTGAACACGTAAGGCGTGGTTTGCAGATTGAAATTTAGCTTAGTTTTTGCTATCCAAGGGCAGCTCTTTAGAAAAATTACAGATTAATTTCAGATTGTACTCAAACATCAGTATGATAATGTGTAAACTATATACAATACGATCCAACATATCGTCAGAAAAGAAGTGAACACAGATATGAATAGCGGTCCAACAGTTAGCTTATGTTTTTTCATGAGTGTATTACACTAGACTAGAGATTACTAGCCTGATTGAATTGAAGTAGATCAAATGGTACAATAATGCAGGTTTCTACGATCTCCTTATGCTAAAATTAATGATATGATATCTTTTTTATGCTTGTGGGCATGTTTTGACTCTAATTGAGTAATATTACGCGGTTTCCAATATAATAAATTATGCATGAATAAATTAGTGACTGGCAGTTTAAATATGCGATATCCCTTAGAAGGACGTTTAACCTTTGTCTTTCGAGGAATAAGATCCAGAATTAGGTATGACAAGATTGGAAGTCTTGGCATCAAGCGTAAATTACATTTGAACGACCAACAATTCTTCGTGTTTCGTAGCAGAGACTAAAGAAAGAGCAGACACAACGTTTGCAGTAATAATCTACTGAAGTAGATTTCAAATTGGCCTTGATTTCTGTTTAGAGCGAGGCTTTGTTATTGAATATTTTATTTGAAGTTTTTCTATAAGACGGCTGAATCTGTTTGGAGTGGCACATTTGAATCTGTGCCCAATCTCTCTCGTCTTTCGTTCGACGCAAGAGAAGTTAGGGGAAGGGGTAAATTGGGATAGAAAGAGATGCAGACATACAGAAGAACTTTGAATACAGTGGACGCCGCTTATAATGATCGCAGATAGTTATAAATCGGGAAATGTTATCAATCTCAGTAGGTCCCAAAACATATTTATATCCCTCGTTTAATGTTATCAACAAATTATTATTATCAAAAAGAGGCAATCACAATATGCGGCGTCCACTGTATTTAGGTACTGCTATGTACACACCCACACAACGTGTTAATCTGTCCAGTCTGTTCCAAACAGTAGACAAAATGACACACATTCTCCTATAGACTTCAATCGGATTACCATTTCGAGTATGTGCTGAGTATCAATGTTTCTGTGTGTTGTTGTATTGTCCTTCTTGTTGCGTGGTACTTGCTAAACTACTCAAGATCAAAATTTGACGATTAATTCAGACATTAGACACATCTAATCTCTTCCAGTTCAAAGGATTGTAAGATACACACGCGTGATGAAAACGTGAAATAGATGTGATTTCTAACGGGAGTCCCGCGGGCTCCAAGTGGCCAAAGATTGAAAATGAGGCAGGTTTGTTCTCCGCGACTTTAAGTCCAACAACGAACAACAACGAAAAAATTGATTCCCAATAAAGGTGGCATTAAATATTTATATAAAATTTGATATCCAGAATGTAGAGATAATTCATAATAAATACCTAGAAGCCACAACATCACAAAATTTCAAAGGTAATTTTCGTGATGCAAAGGTTTGGTGGTTTTATGTAAATAAAATGCTTAGCACACATACTGTACCCCAGATATCCACTGGTGCGCTAAATAGCTGTTTACTTTCCATGGCCGCCGTCCTATAAGCAGCATAAAATAAACAGTCTGTGGTCAATGATTTGCGATTCATATCTCAACACAGAAGAGATATTTTTGGCTGAAGTCGAACGACATAGAACCTTTTTTATACGGAAGTTGCGGATTTCATTATTGTCTAGTCTTTCATTATTGTTAAGTCTAATATACACTAACTATAACAGAAGAAAAGTTCGTTGTAAAGCTATTGGTAAAAGTGAAGCAGTAGCTGAGACGAAATTGCGAGGCTCAATACCGGTCACAAATAGTGTCTCATAAAATGTGTTCAAAATTAGCCAATATCTAAACTTTTTGGAGTCATTGCAAGTTTGCTTTTGAATTATACATTACTGTATTGAAATAAGAATGCCCCAGTACACACAAGAGCACTCAGATCCAGGACACTAAATGCAGTACTTTAGTGGAGTAAATTTCTCAGACTTGCAATTTCAAGCCGTGTTATCAATATTGCATTTCCATAAGGCGCTGTAATAACAAGCGATAATCCATAAGCTGGCGCCGTAGTTTACATCTATTAATATTAATGCGATGTCCGGCAGGAGAAAATTCCTAGCGATGTATCGTTATTTTGAAAACATATAAACGGAAATGAGAATTAAAAACTTAAATGGCTCTGGCATTTACGAAATTATCTAATCGCAAATTAATTTTAAACAACGTCAGGGAAACGCTAACCGATTTCGATCAGCGCATGTAATAATGGCGTGCATAAGATATTCAGTGTATGAACAGTTCTGCTTTAAAGCAAGGTCGAAGCTGTAAAAAAGCACCGTTCGTCTTATCCCGTCTGATTCGTTTATAGCTACGGATCAGTCACCCGAATTTACCGAATGTTTCATTCATTTTGTCCCTCTTGTGGAAGCGAAACATTGGAGTATTAGATCCGTAACAGGATTAGATTCACTCAACTGGTATAATTTGATTTATTACGGATGAATAAACGAAATTGGATTCGGGGGTGGATAATATGATTTCCCTAATCAAATATGTTTAAAAATGAGTTAGAAAGTGTTTAGGAGAGTAGAAGAAGAAAGCGAGCAAGCATGGTGCAATGAATCGAAGGATAGAACAAGGTAATCGGCTCTTGAAATATTGGTTCGCTATCCATTCATCCAAGAAATGTAAATAGTGAGCTCATATGGAAGTTAATTGTAGTCTCAGTACATCAGTACATGACTAATGTCTTACTTATGTTAGTTATGAAATTAGTATCAGTAACGACGTTGCTACCGAATTTACAAGGTCAAATCAGGAAGTCATTAGTAAATGAGTTTTCGTACGAATGTGATGCTAATGTACATCTATTTTATCACATAGCTGCAACTTATCTACACTGTAGGAACGTTGCGATGATAAATAATGCATATTGCTGTGTACTGGACGCCTATCGTGAAAGAAAATTTTTCTTAACTTCTCAAATTGGTCTTCAAAACTCATCAACTATTTTAACGAGCCCTTTTAACGAGCTTGACCCGGTATTTATAAATTATAAAATAAAAACCATACGATATATAACAACAGGTGACAGCATGGTGTCTATATTTAAAATGTGACTACATACCCCATAATGACCAGAGAAGATAGTGCTGATATTACATCAGATTTCAGTAAGTTAAGAACCTTATTTATAGCCTAGTCAATCAGCAGCGAGTTCTGAGTTTTCAATGTTAGTAGACTGTTATTATATATGTTTTATCGCCCATGTGTCTGACGAAAAGCAGACTTTTTGTTTGTTGTTTGCACGTGACTTGAATCTAGTCGATGGAGCAAACTTGCACGGACGATTGCCGTAACTGTTTAAACACAGATACAGTAATTTTGTATGCAGTTGATCGCTATCATTCGATTAATGCATCTTCAAAACTGTTGTATCCTGTCCAGATTTATAATAAATTCTTATTAGAGAAAAGAAAGGGGAATCCTCGTCTATATTGGCAATTCTATGCGGATCATGATAAACTGACCAAGGCTGAATAGCAATGTAAAATCAAAAGAGAAGTCGATGTTGGGGCGTTTTGTGTGAAGATTACGATGCATATCAAGATATAATTGTTTTACGATCGATCGAAAGCTGCGGTTTACAAGTTATTTAAAGCGCATTCCACCCACAGGGCATGTACTCAGTGTCTATTTTCCAACACAAATGCTGGGAGTTGGGTGTTCAAAGTTCGTTCGTTCTAGGTCTTCCGCTGTGACAACATCACGTATGTTATAACAAACAAATCAAAGAATTAGAAAGTAGATTTGGTATACATTACTGCGAAAGGAGGTTCTAGAGAATCAAGACAAAGGCGTATATCGGCGTTAGCTTCAGTTGGTGTGTTATTTGTTATGAATTTATGCAGTGGTTTATTGGTAAATAGGCAGATTAGTCATTCTTTCATTTCCTGAATTAACTCAGGCAAATTTATAGGGAGTAAATTCCATAGTCGAGTCGATATTTGATAGCGTTCATCATTCCTGGTTACTTTTTTTATCATGAAAAGTTTAGCTTCTGTTATTCCCAAATGCGGAAGCGGTGTCGTGCGGAGTGAACCCTATAAACTTTTTCCAGCCTTCTCGTGACATAAACTTTATGGCGAACAAAGGCGACCCAGGGGAGCTCAAAAGTTTTCTGTCTTTCGCACAGCAGTAACTGGCGTGCTGCGAAATTCGTTCGGAATGGTTTAGTCCCACATCGCGAAAATCGTACGAACGCAGCTACGAACGAAATCGCAACGCGCGATGATCTCATGCAAGTGGAAAAAGAAAAAAAAATCTTTCGCTCCATAACGCTGCGCGAACATTCGGAACGCCTGATCAAAAGATCTTATCGGTGGTATAACGATAGTGATTTAATTGGCAGCGAAAAAGGTCCATCATCTAATACAAGCAGTAGGAATAGTGAGTAGAGTGTAAAAATCGCTGAGCTATGAGGTCGAGACTTAGTTTTGACTTGTGAACGAACGAGTGAATAGCATAGTATATAAATACAGTATTTTGTTTTTCATAAGTATTCAAGATTGTCAGAAAACAAATTACATTGATATTAGTGTGAAGGCAGGTCAACTGGAAGGTCATATTAGAGTTGCTTCATGTATCAAGTAAAGAACTCATGTTTGATGTAAATCAAGTAATAGAAAACAGCAATAGTATTTAAGCATGGTATTGTTGGTTGACCTTCTAACTAGTGCTGTAGACGTGGTACATACACTTACAGTACTTGTATTAGTAGTAAATTACAAGTCAAAGGTTATGTAAAATGAACTATCAAAAATCAGGAGGATAGGTAGTACTGTAGTACCATCAACTGTATACAACGTCTGAATAGGCAGTCGAAATACTGATACCGTTTACTATACAAACTTTCAGTATTTACTCCCCAGTATATTATGGTGTATCCAAACGATTTCAAGGCTACATCCAGTAGGTATTTTTTATCAAGGTATGTTTGTCCGATCGTCTGACTACGTGCCGAACATTTTATGAGATAACGACGAAGAGGAGGTTTATATTTTATACAAATGCATGTTAATTATGCCAAGAGTTAAATTATTAACGAAAGGAATGAAGACACAGTATAGGCGTTAAGCATGAAATAGTCCGTTTTGTTAGGGACATTCAAAAGAGGAAATACTCTACACAGTTGTAGAGTTCTCACACGACTTGTAAATAGAGGAAGCAGATTGAGGTCATTCTGTACAACGCAAGTTATCTACATATAATCACATCGTATTCTTACTGCAACAATTTGTTACGATGCGGTTTGCTTTCTATGGGTAGAGAAAAAACGCTATCGCGCTCCATCCACGACGTGTATATGATACAATACAAGCTTATATACCCTCATTTCTGTTCATCCGGAAGAATTAAAGGAAAGGTATGTAAATACGCGGGCAGGATATTTTTAAATTATTGCGAGTATCAGATTAGCCTTCGGGCTTCCGCAGACAACGTTACGTATTGGGCATTCTCAGAATATTTTTTCAAATAGTCGGAAGAAATGATCTTAATTTGTTTATTCGAAGGTTTCTTTTGCAAATAAGGTAAATTATAGAATTAGTATACCAGATCGAGAACAGAATTCCATTCTCAAAATTTTAACAATGTTATCAAGTACGCTATCAGTGGTTTCGTGCAAACTGTAAATATTATTCCTATTATTTTACCGGAAACGTTTATAAAACATCGTGTTGACGTGATTGTAATTACATACAGCAGTTGAATCTCCCGGTTCGGTGCTTGAGATTGAGAAATATGAAATGTATTTGGTATTTATGACCTTTATGAGAGGGCGTATTTGATTTCAATGGATGCGTGCCATTGTGAGAAGGCACCATTACGACTCGATCAGAAAAAAACCTCCCTTCAATACTCGCACAGTAAAATATTAATTCTATGTTTGACTGCGAGATAAAATTATTGGAATCGAATCCCCAACGAATTGCAAATCGAAATTTGTATCAACAGTCTAGATTTCAAATGAATTCCATGAATTCTATAATCTGTCAAAGAATTTGCTGGTTTAGCATATGTCTTGTCTGACCATAGGAATATACTAAAAACCTTGTTTTTTTAAATGGTAATGCCTCAATACGAACATGGTTCACAGCATTCAAGAAACATGAAAAGTTCTAATAACATAACATAAGTTTTTTTAAATGCTTAAGCATGTATGTAAAGCAAAACATTTTATGAAAATATGCTACTAGTTAGTCTTAGTGCTGTTGCAATCACTTTTAGTCAGTCATTATTTACATAGCTACCAGGATTTCACTTTATACATTGAATCATACGATTTTAAATCGAGGGATTGGTTTGATTGTAAAAACAGACAGTAATTTCGCTGATATGGTGTACAGCACTGGTTCCTTATGATCAGAGTACTTTTGAAGTGTTGACGAGCTATATATTACGGAGATAAGTGCACTCCTGGAGAGTTTTTAAGCCTAAAATATGATGTCAGTGAACAAAGCAACAGTGCTATACCCATGATATCAACGAAATGTCACATAAGTAAAACACGGTCGAATGAACTGCGATTTTATTTTGATTATTAACAAATCTAATGCGCCAAAGTGCTATTGCTGATATTTTTTATTGATTGTTTTGGTAAGCATCAGATGTACATTTAAGCTAATTGGTGGTAATTACAATTCAACAGTTTATTTTTTCTCCATATGACTAAATGAAATGAAAGTAATTACTATTTGACAGCGAAAGAGGAAAATGGTAATTCTTTACCACACACAGTTGCAGCACACACTTCTGTAGTTTCAACTGAAGGTTGTTGATGTTGCCTGACAGATTATTAGTTGCTTTACAGTACGGAAAGTTTGCGAATATTGTGAAACATTGCGTGTATTCTGCAACCACACGTCGTTGTTTGCACAAGCTGGTAATGCTTTAGAGCAAAATTCTCAATAGCTGCTGCAAATGGCGCCATCTGATAACGAAAGTGATGTATGCGATGTATAAGCATATCAACGAGCATTGCCGACCTTCGATTTCTGTACTGTAATATGTATTGCATTCCTAGCAGTGTGAGGTTCCCAACTAACCGCAATGCACTCCGGATATAGGTGTTAAATAACCACAAGACGAATGTGAAACATTGCTCAGTTTATGAGCAATTGTTATCGAGTACAATCAGCAGCCTGTAGGCGTATCCCATAACATTTGTCGAACTGCAATATAAATCACTAATTAGAACACCTATGTCTCCAGGAGGTCTTTTAATTGGCATGTTTTAATTTCTTATTAATGAAGGAACTAATCAGTGAGGTTGATCGCGATGCACTTCAAATTACTTCGCTAGAAAAAAAAAAAAAAAAACGTTCACGTGACTCGTTGAAAATTAATTACACAGCTGCTGAGGGAGTACTGTACCATTCTACGATTCTATTACGAATACTAGTTCGATATGCGAAATTTCTGCCGTTCTCTAGTATTAAGCTAGCAGTTTGATACAGCGCTGATGTGGAAAAATACAAATCTCCAATGTGTATTAAATTACAGTACGGTAGTCGATCGAGAATGCAGTTTCATAAGCAAATATTTATATCTGTGCGCTAGTTATGTTCAATACTTAGGTTATTAGGACAGGTTATTTGGTTAGTAGTAAATGAATGGTCTAAAGGTCTGATAGTAACTTTGTTACTTAGTTATATCGCGAACCTGTCCAAGTACTATAGTTAGCTATTTCCATAGAGCTTTTTCTTGAGAGGAAATGATCTGATTTGTTCACTAAAGCGTGTAGAACCTAGTTTACCAAATTTTGCTACTAAGCATCAGTGTATTCAGTGCAGTACATGTTATTGATGAGAGACTTCAATACTTCAAGAGATCACTTGCGTATTTTTCATGATTCAACAACAGCCCGTTTACTTAATCCACTTTCAAAAGTGTGTGTATAAGCGCACTCGAATCACATCGCTGTGTGGAAACTAGATTTTTGTTTAATGTAGGAGGAACTGGTTGACAAAGCAAATTTTGTCTGGGTACCGACGACGCTTACTTAGTCAGTTATAGAAGCTTTCTATTGTGTTAACGCCCGATTTCAACACAGTACTGCGTAGCAAGTGTGAAGGATCATAAAAGGTGGTAGCCAACTAGCCAGTTATGATAATTATCAGTGAGAATGGACGACTAATTACCAATATTATTACGTGCTATCTAGTTTTTTTACAGTACGTGATATCCTAGTTGAGCTACCCACCATACTGTAGTGTGATGGCAGATAAGAAATATGTCAGTACTGTACCGAATACCGCATTATAATATTATATACATATATATATGGTACAACTAAAACTTTTTTCAGGGCATTTTCGGCCCCACTATTGCCCCCTAACGGCACACCGTAGTGCTATTTCTGTTACAGCATTATATTACATACAATTCGCTTAAGTAAGTCGATAAGCCTCTAGCGATCCAGCAAATATACTGTATTCACAGTGACCCTAATTCAGTATTTTGTTAATTAAATTGGGCCAAACTACCTTCATCGTTCTAGAATATATATATACACAACATATATACTTTGAATACCCTACAGTAAACATTTTAGAATTATCAAGTAGTGAATTTTTTGAATGTTATATGTATACTATTTTGAATTCTTTTATTTGCTGAGTCCAGTGAAGCCATGAGGAAATTCACGACCAAGGTATAGTAGCTAGGTGTCACTCGCGGGATATTTCATGTGAAACCCCTCCTGGTTCAAATCAATGTTAAATCAAGTGATGTCAATGTAGTTGAACATATAATACGAAACCCCAGTGAAACTCATTGTTATATAGCTATTTGTCTTTTGGGAATTTTCAATCAATGTTAACGATGCGCTCATCATGGTGTATGGGTAAAGTCACAGTCAGCTATGTAAGGGCAAAACGTGGCGACAGAAAGTAACATATAAGGTAATAAACTCTGCAATAAATAGAAAAATTCTATCGACAATTCGCTAGGTTAGTCACTAGTATAACGTACTATATTGATGGATCATGTTACGAAATACTTAGACTCTTCCGCAATACTAAGTATTTGTGATATTGTCATAAGAACAATGCGTGTAAGCCTCCTGGGAAATACTTGAAACGACTATGACACAATTACTCAATCCATAAATAAATATGGTTTTATCTCGACTTGGAAGGAAAACAAAGGCGCCTAATCTGATATCAGCCAGTTTCAACAATCGTAGCTCGGTTTTATAACATGGGAATTGGGAGTTGTTAATTCCATTTCACGACGCTGCTCGGTATGGCTTATCTGCCGATATAGTTAATATTTAGGAGGATTTTACGGCTTCCGACTGAAACAGTGGTAATTCCGCATATAAACAATTATGTCTATTGAAGATAAATGCATCGATTAATTTGAACTTTGAACCTGGTAAACTGTTTTTACAAAGCAAAATTATATTTTATCACCAAATCTTCTAGCAGCTTCAATTTATTAACAAGTCTATTTATTTTAATAAATAAATCTTAAATCTATGTTCGTAGGTAAACAGTAAGCTTTATTATTGGTTCTCATAGCGCATGGTGTGATCCGATTTCCTTATGCGTGTATCCTTAGTGAAATCGATGCGAACACACTCTTATCATTTATTGTTCAAAACAGCCTTACGAAGGTTAATTGGGACTGCCCACGTCTTCGTATATTTGTTTCCTAAGCAAGCAGTTACAATGGACGCCCCTGAGTTCGAAAAGATCGTGAACAGATTTGTTGGGTGAAGTAATTCGACGCTGCGGAGTCTATTGTGAATTTCTAGACCTTGAAATTGTTCTTCGCAGAGAATAGGAATCTCGTCGTTGTGGGAAACAAACACGCTGCTATACAAAGCTGCATTTCCATTGTTTAATGTTCAATCGATCGGCCTAGCCTGCTTTTGTAAGCTGTCCCAGTAAAAAGGACATGTGAAGCGTTTCACCTGGACGATGCAGAGTATAAACTTACGTTCGACGCCATTTGTTTAGTTTTTCTCAAAACGTTTCGTGATAGTTATCAGAACAAACTGCTATTTGTCATCAATATGACGATGGGTGTCTTTAAGTAAGATTTAAATCACCATAAAAATAATGCCACTCACACGACAACTCCACGTAAGCAAGTACAATAATTGTATCGAAAGGTATAAAGTCATGAATCGTCGTACTTCTAAATGATTTTATTCGAAGATAACAAATATCATGACCTATATGGTAAAGTTAGGTCGTAGGTCAACTAGGGTCACGAAATAATAAAATCTTTATTATGATCCAATGGTTACGAGAAGATTACAGAAAGTTCTATTATAATATATTTTCTCCTATACTAGTACGCTGTTTAGGACATTTATTCTTGTCTCGATGCTGATGTCCATACAAAACTCAGGTGTAAAATTATACTGTGTCGTAGCCAGATTGTACTGTACGTTAGCACAGTTAGCGCAAAACCCATTAGGCTAGCACGATATGAAACTTATAGCCTTGTTTCAAGCCGTTATCAATAATACATAAAGTGAAAGTGCGTGGAATTTCGGCCGGAATAGGTACCAACTTGGTTCAACCTAAGCTAGTCCCAATTTTGGTAACGGCTTTGTATGCACGTTGTTCGAGAAATCTTGATAATAGACTGATGGCTATCTGTCTGTCTCCACGGGACATTCGAATGAAAGCTCTACGTCTTCCATTACACCAACTGACAAAGCGAACAGATTTTGATAAATATTTTACATATCTAATCAGATCGTTATGTCATTTTACACCATTTCTTTGAAGGCTGCGATTATTACGGTCCGAGTGTTTCTTTAAATACGATCCCGGCGAACTTGTTCACAAATCGATGGCTTCGTTCCGCGAACCGTTATAAATCATTTCGCCTGCAGATATGAACTGATCGATCGTAGTATGTGTGAATAGGAAATATTATCAGTACTTTATAATACAACACACCGCATGTCTTACAGCGCTGGGGACACGAAACAGGTAGAATAACATAAACAGGTATTTGTACACGCAAGTTACTTAACGTACTCTTTCATCCTAAAATGTCTATTAAGTATATTTTGACGTAGTGAATGAAGAAAATAGCCCTGTTTTTTTGTCAATTCAGATTCATCATTAACTTACACAATATAGAAATAGTGTAAATTGGTGTGAGATTGATTCTAAGCTTGTAAGCTAAGCTCGTAAGCTTGAGCTGCTTGTGACTGGGATTTATTTCTCTACTATGACGACGCGGGCTTGTGACTTCAGCTCATTTCGGCGACCCCTACGTCCGTCCAATAATACATCCGGGAACAACTCCCCCTCATCAACTACGGGAAGAAGCGATACAGTGCCGCAAAGCGTAAGTTTCAAAACTTTCCTAGTCGAAATTCCCAAACCCAAGTTGTATGTCTTGTCCGTACTTACACTACAGTAAGTACAAGTAACTATAAGATAGTAACTAGTAGAAGTATTCTGTGAAATGAAGTACTGTATACATTTGGTAATGGAATTTTAATTCAAACTGTAAAAACATAATCGGAACACTCGGCATATAACAGTATACGGGAATAGTTTTGGGATATTGTACTGGCCTCCAATTTGATATATTGCGTTCTATTCTGCGCTCTTCTTCCACCCATGAACAGATATTTATGAGATATCGTAAATGAAATGAAATAGAACATTATTATTGCATAGTAATTATGGAGAGAACCAGCTATTGTCGCTTATATTTCGATAGAGCTATTACTATTACACCGCACTCCCATATTGTTCAACATTCATTGCCGTAATGCCATACCATAGTTGATAAGCAACACTATACGTTGCTATAACATGCTTAGGACAACAACAATGTGACTAAGCTTCGCGTGTTTTGGTTTCTACGCTAGGTTTCAGCGTCATTCAATAACGTTTCAAATCCATAGAATAGGGCTATTCACCCTATTGATACGACAATACTTTACAATATGGCTTCAGGAATAACTGGTTTATTTGTTATGTACAGATGTCTAATATTTGTAGTATTGTACTGATTTAGAACAGTGATTCTCAAACGGGAAGCAGTTGGCTCCCAGAGGAGTAATGTTAGTCAGGGGGGAAACGGGAAGAGATTTCAGTATGGGGAGAACTAGAAACTGGATAAGAATGTACTCTCTACTCTGTACGTATATATATCAGACTTATTTTAGCTAGAATTGCATCAATGATTATCACTATATACTACTGGTTAAAATATTACTTGATAAGCAATTCTAAATGGAGGACGAAAGGATGAGACCTAGAATCGCAATTTGACCCGGGATTCTAAAAAACACTGTTTAGATGATATTCAATTATATGATCATGTTAGAGAGATAGAGGCATGATTTTATATGCGAAATCTTTACAAGATACTATAATTACAATACCTATACGGTTTGGTCATTTGTCTCAAATCTTCATCGTAGACATTGTAGCAATGTTTTGTGATAAAAATAATTGGGGGATATTTGTTCGTTTAAATTAATTCACATATGTTCATAATTAATTTTGACGGCCCCTGTGCTACGGAGGAAATGAGGCTAGGATATTTGAAAGTTATCTTCCAGTCCTATGAAATTCTAAGCTTTTTCATCATACCGCGCTACATCGGTCCGAACGTTCCTACTTGGAGTATATTTTAATATAGGATACTTTTAAGCGTGAGATAACAATCGATAAGAAATCCTAGATATAGATAGATACTAGAATTAAGTGGGTACAGTACTTTAAACGTGTATAATGAAATCATCATAAGACCATTACCAGCAAGCGAGACGGTTATAATCGGATTAGAATATACGTAATAGGAAATTTCTTTCAGAAATCAATTGTTCGGAACCAGTATTTATCCTACGTAATATAGGACCCAATAGAGAGATGTACCGCATAGGATATGCGTTGATATTACACTAATTAGTAATTAGCATATGTTTGCATAGAGCCAGCTATTATTTAGCTTTAGATCAGACAATGCGAAAGAAGAATGCAAGGAAAACAAATACTGTATGTACAATGCTTCATTTATTGTGTAGTGCACTTGTGTGGTATATTCTTAACGCATATGTTGCGGTTAGTCGTCGATACTGTTACAATCTAGGTCCTAGATTCCCAATTGGGAAATGCAGGGTTGGCCTGTTATGGAATACATCTGCATGTGGCCTGCATTACTCGAGGGACGAGATAATGTTGCATTATTACGATTTTAGTGGTTTACTGACGATAGATTGAAATGAGCCAGTGTTACTCTATATAGAATAGTATTCCGTAAGAGTTTTTTTTTGTCGCTCGTTGGTCCTGTCACAACGTGTTTTAGTCTGTTAGATGCAGCGATAAAATCGATAATACCCTTTCTTGAGACGCGAATGAGGCGCTGGATTAAAGAATAACTGGCAGGTATCGAGCTAGTACAATAATACTGTTTTAGAGTGCATCGGTGTACCAGTGAAATAATCAATTTATATACAACCGAACTACTGGAAAACAATGTTAACCATTTTCTCTTTTTGAAGTACAGTAGTTCAAGTCTTCTAGCTTAATAGGTTTACCTGAACAACGACCTGACATTAAATTGTTTAATCGTAATTCTTGGGTCAGGAGTGTGACAGATTTTCGATTACTGTACTTGTACATTGACAACCAAATTTCCGGAATAAATCATAAGCCGTCTTGACGTAATTTAGTTGAATTCTAATAGTTTTCCTCATTTATTTTGTTGTACTGATATGCAGTATTATAGTTTCAAACCACCACATGAAGTTATGTAATTTCTAATATCAGCTTCACGTGATATATTCAGGAAATAAACTCGTATAAGTTGCCCATTTAGAACTGTTTACTCAAATTCCTGTCATCGGTGATCCAATATAACAGCTTCCACATTGTATCAGGTTCTTTCAACTGGCCAGTTGGCTGTGGATTAAGCACTGCTAGTTTGCGATAATTACATAATGAACAATCTCACCAATAGGAAATATCCACAAATACCCAAACCCAGCTTCGATTAATACCTAATACATCGATATACACATGAACCCCGATTTACTGTATGTATATCTATATTCACAGGGAATTTTTAGTTATGTCTTGAAAATCTTGCGAAATCAAACGTAAAGACACACGTTATAATATTATTGCGTATTCAGATAACGTGTTGGATGTTTTCCAGTGACAAGCAAATGAAAATCTAACATTTTTTTGTGCATAAATTTGATTTATGATGAGAATTATTAATAATGAATGTTCTGTAAATGCCAGAAGTCTTAAATTGTTTCCCAAAGTGCGAGCTAGCAAACAGACAAATTTTTGGAGATCTGATTCAATAGGTAGTTGCCGAATATCAGATAAAGAATCGGCGGGAATCCGATGGTGATATCTCTTTATTTGCGTATTACATAGTTTTAGCATTGATAGCAGCAGCTCTATCACGATTTTTAATTGCGCTGTACAGTAGAATGATTTTTTCGATGACAATAGCTCGATAGCGTGGCAATTATAAGTAACACAAAGAGAGGTGTAATAACTCGTATGCGAAGGGCACTTGAATGAGAATAAATATAGATTTCGAGCCCTAAAGTACTTGCACCGATGTATAGCGTATAGCATAAGGATATGAGTCGGATTAATAAGCTTAAGCGGATTTTCAAAGCACATTTCCTATTTAGTTATTGCCGCAGCTCCAGGCCAGAAACACACGAAAAGGAAAACAACATGACTTGACAGCAGTGTCTTGTAATTCTTATTGTAACTGAATATCGAAGCGTAGGGAGGATAACCTACGGTGACTGTTTCTGTAGCTGTTAGATACTTAGAAAAGATTAATACGTGTAGAACATGCTGATGTCAGATGATTCAGTATTTTGGTTAAATGAAGTACGACATTGATCATTGCATCATAATGAAGTGGTTCAGGAAAAGTTACTCCTCCTAGAAAATAAAGTAAACACCTATTGTGTATGAATTTATTCGTCAGTATTGGGCACATTCAAATCTTTTTCCGCTGTGTTATTCATGGGATGCGCAAATGAACATACGGTGTTATGTCTACCACTAAATGCCAAAAGGCGCCCTTGCCAACACAACAAATGGGAAATATGTGTACGAAATTAACTTGAACATCACACAAATCAATAAGGGCTTACGTATGAGGCGACGTATTACGTCTATGATGGAATTGTTTTCCCTTTTTCTGTTTATTTTGTTCGATGCCAGATTAGGGATGTTACCTTAGGAATTTAGAATTCTCTTTTTTAAGACTCTAGGATTTAGACAGCGTAAGTAAGCGGTCAACATCATATGGCTGGGGGTTGGAATGAGAATTTAACTAACAACTAGATTTTGATAAAACGCTCAGCCTATTTCTTTATTCCAGAATTGTATGGGAGATATTTAATTTATCTCATGTTTTTACAGACAATCACCGTCTACTCATCCTTACATACGTATTTGATAAATATATTCTTGTTTTTACAGTTTCCAAACACCACTGTAGAAAATAAATCGTCTACTCCGCCGTCATCAGGAACGATGAATAGCAACGCAAGAAAACTCATGGCGTCACATTCCGTTGGCCCGACAGCGCGGCCAGGCAATTACGATTACTTGAGCGGAAGTATTCCCCGTTTCCATGGAGTGTCGTCGCCGAGCATGTCGTCTTTTTCGCCGAACCCAACCACAACATTTTCGAATCAAAATTTGGAACAAATCTCAAGCTATGATCGACGTCCGTCCAACGTCATCAATCATTCCACGATAGACAGGTGACAATTATTACTGGATATTAAAGTTCTTAACGCAATGGCGATCCAGAACTTGCAATTCCGGGTTACCATAGTCACCCGTGGATAAATTACACACCATATTTTGACTGATTGACTGAAATTTGTTTGGGATTACGTTACAAGCCTTACACATGATTTTCTAGTCTAATGTATAAATCACACTCATGATTTGTACTTAAATTTGGTATACGAGGTAATACGTGAAATTCTCTTACAGGAGATTGCAGAATTACGTTTTGTAAAATATGCAAATTTCAGTACCTTTGAGATTGAGTATTGAGATTCTACCATTCAATTTTATTTCCGATGTCTATGAACACGAAGTAACAATTGCTAAGCTTGTAATGTTTGAAAAAATAGTTTTGATCACATATATAACCAGCTCTATTGTATACGGTAATCATATTTTGACAAACACAATCGATAATAAACGGCGCATTCATATAGTCAGTCTGTGATCGAAAAATTATTGTAGACGTAAAATCAATATCCTCTTTAATCTGTAGATCTACATTGCCATACGATAGAAAACAGACTACTCCTGAGCAGCCTGAGCGAAGTAACCTATCAAGACAGGGAGAAGGAAGTTCCGGATCGGGATCGGGTTTGATTTTCTTGGACGGAGGCAAGCGTGGCGTTATGTCAGCCGACTCGCAACATAGCTTGAACGGATCGTTAAGGTAACTTTCATCGTAGCGATATACAAATCCTAGTCTGTAGACGTAGCCTTTAGGAAAGGGAATCATCAACCTTGCCACAAATCAAATACCAGTTCAGGACTTACAATATTGAGGACGTTTAAGGAAAACTATATAGAACTTGGGTTTCACTTTACTTGTGAATCATCTTCTTATGTATGTCTGTGATAATTACATTAGCAGATTTAGGTGAATTGCTATTTTCTACAGAACAAAGCAAAAGACACCTAAGCAGTCACATAACAGTTAGATTTTGTCGCATATTAAAAGATAATTCAATAGAATGCCGTAAGTGAACCTATTGAACGACTGTAGTTAGTTAGTATTATCAGCCAATTTTCCTTGATTGAATCATCACAAATTTTAATAAAATCACGTTACCGTCCCGGACCGGGTTTCGTTCCCACTCTAAATCGAATCATCCCATTTGATCAGGCGGTAAAAAGTCGTTTGTTCACTCAAGCTCGCAATCCAGGCTTTATTTGAATTTGAGAACCGGTTCTAATGCGTTTACCTTCGTTTAATAGTTCTCTCGTCGTTAGTTGGTAACTATTAGGGCGGTGAAAAACGCAAAAAAAATTGCAATTCGAATTGATTGCGCTTGGCCAATTTTTTCATTAGCCCAAAGGATTTAGCGCAAGTAGTAGGAAATTGGTTAACGCAGTAACGTGGAATCGCGAAAGAAGAGGAAAGATTTAATTATGAATCATGCACCTCACTGGACAATGTACGTAATTAAGTTTGTACCCAGTCAGTTACAGTAAATATTGCAGAATATTGAATTATTCCTTAGGCTCACTTTTCGACGCATTGCAGAATATTGAATTATTCCTTAGGCTCACTTTTCGACGCACGTACTCGATATAATAGAGGCACTTGGCTTAGGATAATGGGAAAATAAGGCAATAATGGCACATGTAATTCGTTTAGCGAATGCAAATTGAATTTCTTCAGTGCTTCACTTCAACCATGTAGTTTAGCTACCATATGAATCAGTTATTTGTATGATAGGTTTTGATAGCTCAATCGAGCTTACATAATTGGGGATTTGTTTCCGATATCTGTTATAAAGGTGTAGTATATAAAGCAATTGGCACCTGTCGAAAATTTGAAATACACCGGCTCGAGATAGCAACTAATAATCTTTTGCAGACGGGGGCGCTAGATAAGAAATGTCATATACTTGGGAATTTGCTGCTGTGTGGTAAATCAAAAAAAAATTATAAATATTCACATAATATACTTTCAAGACCCCGAGGAACGGGAATCTTTTACTTCATCTAAAATAATATTAAGACTAACAAAAAAAACATGTGTAATATGACTGAACTGAAGTGAAACTAATTTTATAATACGAGTTTCCTCCAAATATAAAAACAATTAGAAACTATTCGCAACACGGAAAACATTTGAGATTTTAAATATATTACGAAGGATAACTTTAAATAATAATGTATATTTACATAAAACTAATTTGAATAGGCTGGTATTGCAAGATGAAGATTGTCGGGAGAAGCATATATTCCTTTCCCAAGTGCAAATCAAATGTTTATTCCTTTTAAACAACTCGTTCTAAGTTTATCATGTCAAATATATGTCGTATATTCGCACATCGTAATCAAGTAAATGTCACACGAAAAGCAACGGGGCTTTTACGGAAAGTCATCGTTAGTGTGCAACTGCGACTCCCTAGAGAAAATATCGACGAATTTTTGGAATATTGTACACCTTCATGGGTCACGTATAAACGAAAAACGAGTTTGATGGAAGTGGCGATTACGCATACAGCTGAGAATGGAACATTTTATTTTTAAAGTAATGTACAAGTAATGTAACGCTGGTCATGTTACACTCTCATACATGGAGGTGAAATTCAGATCTCACGTAAAAATTATGTTTTGTACATACTGTGCAAATAAAATGATTCAAAAAACTTTCGGATTTTGGAATTTCGGATAAAGGATTCTTCACTGTATTATATTTATCATTATTTTAGTGGTCACAGAATGGACCGATCGCTCGCACATCGTCAACATAGCGCAGTGCACAGCATGAAGGATTCGCTCGAATATGACGGCGGCTACGACACACATCCACGACAGCAGCGAAACGATGTGATGCAGCAGTACAACAGCGCTCAACGTTATCACGCGGGTCAATATCAACCGGAGCACAGCTCTTACATGGACGCGGGACAACAGGGTAGTTACGGGGGGAACAACCACGACGAAGTACTGGTGAACTACAATAATGTGGGAGGTGTCATGATGCCAGGTCCGTACGGAAATAATATCATGTCCTCGCGACATCACAACGTTATTCGTGGATCTCCTCATAATGTGTCTTCCGGAGAAAGTGGCATAGCAGGTAAATATTGTAATCTACAAAGCAACTTTACGGAATACTATGCTATATGTATTAAGTACGGTAACCTATGAATGCAATTCGACAACGCCGTTCCCCGTGCCCTTTATAAAATTATACTTAAGTAGAATTTAGTACTGTGTATATTCCTTAGTCCGTGCCCTATCTCCATGATTGTATTTGGTACCTAAACTGTGATTCGTGGTTTCGAGTGTAGGAGGTTCAGAACAATTTATTTTTTAAAAGATGTCATTTCACATATGTGCTGTGTTTACTCTGATGCGATATTATCTACTCAGCAGAAAACACATGTTATTTTGAATCAACATACACATATTATGGGTTTCACACTGTGTGTACAACAGGTCTCACAATTTATTACGGGGGAGACATCACATCTGATAGGTTTCACACTGTGTGTACATCAGGTCTCACAATTTATTACGGGGGAGACATTTTCGTGAAATGATACGTTAGTATTCGCGGGTTAGATTACCTTATCCAGACTTAGTGAATTGTGAATGATCCAAACCAACCGCCCTATACCCTTTTGAGACATTTTTTAACGAGCACATACTAATCATCTCTTATAATATATAATATATTCTTTAACAGGCTGTGACTTCAACACACTTGGGGCCAGATCATACGACACGTACGCCGGCGGCGCGGTTGATTCCTCTGCAGGTTATGTTGCAGCTGTTCCGTCTACATACGGACGATACGCAAGCGTCGGAGGCCGCTTAGCAAGTAATTCGTCTGCAGTCATGCACGCCGTGAGCCAGCCCGATAATCAGACTGGGATATATGACCCTCAGCACCAGCATTCACAGCAGCAATACGCAACGGGTAGTCAAGGCTCAAACGGCGGCAGCAATCGTAGTTCGAACACAGCAGAAAGTTCATTGACAGCACGAGGTGAATGTAATCAACAGACTTTGCTGATACCTTCAGGATCTGCCATTCGACTAAATACGAGCGCAGACGAAAGTGTGACTGTGTACGACCACAGTCACCCGTTTAGCTTTTCGTCGTATCAACAGCAGCAACAACAACAACAATCGTCCTCTATACCGAAAATTACCACTCGAGTGCCCTCTCGCAGAAGCCAGAACAAAGGATTTAATTTGTTTAAGAAAGGAAGGAAAAGAGACAAGCACGCCGACGACATTTACACGAAAAATAATCTGTACGGATCCAGTGGGAAAAAAACTTCTCAGGTTACGTTGGGTAGCACAGGAGGACCAACGACCGGTCTCAATTTCAGCGCAAAATACTCGTCACCAATGAAACGACCCTTTTGTCCACGCTGGCAATGCATAGCGTTAGCCGTCGCTATCGGAATATTATTTCTACTATGCATCGGGCTGATCATCTATTTCTACGTATGGCCCTCTATTTTACGTGAGTGCCGAGATTTTATACTATTACATTATCTATTGTAACGAGAACGAGGAGTGAACACATTGAAATAGATTTTCAATGGTTGACGGCTCACGGTTGAATACTGTTTAGCGAAAAATATAGTTCACACATTCATGCATTCATGCATTCATGCAGATATTCTGTTTTTTAAAGTAAATATCATTTGCGTTCGAAGATTCTAGACTTCACATGTTATAGTAGACTTAAGAAATTGAAGATGCTCTATTTGTCAATTGTCAGCAGACTATAATGTACATTAGTAACCAAACTATGATATGTATAAGTGAATTATTCGAACTTGGTCTCGATTATATATATATATAAATTAAACTTTAATGATGAGTAAATTCTAGCAAGGAATAACAAATGATACATATTGTACCTATTTTACTTACAAAGTCGTAATGGTGCCGTACAAGTAAAATATATATTCTTATACATGAATGAAATACCGTTATGAGGTGTGATGCTACATTAATATGGCGTTTGATCATACTTCTGCGTCATAACTATACCCATGGGATTCATGCTTTCTATGGCGATGGTATGATCTAAGCAGTCGACGACGATCTCATTAAAACCTTTGACATTAAGCTATTTAATGCGGAATAATTGGCACGTGTCGAATCGTACATTAAAACGGAACGATGCTCTAAGCAGGATACATTAACAGCTCAGGTCACACCATGGCTTGTGATTTTATGCTCGCTGTTAATTAATCGAATTCGCCAGCTCACCGTAGCGAAGAGTGCACGATGAAATTGTCGCGTTATGCGCCTATAGCGACATATTTAGGATTAGTGTAGGCTCCAAGTCAGAAATGTCCGAAATAATAATAATTTAACTCGGTCCTTTTCATTCGAGTATTAATATTTGAAATAATTAATTAGAGTTCTTCCATAAGAAGCTTAATCTGTTGCGAATCTTCTCCGTTCTACGCTCGAGTATTACTACGAATGCGTCGACGCAAAATACTTGTGGTTGTCCGAATCCACCTTATTCCTATTCCTCGATTTCTTTGACACTTATGGCGGCACGTAACTTGTAATTAGGTGACTGCGATTTTTCACCACCATCATTTAACCCTTATTGCGGCCAATCTTTGCCGACAGATCTTCACTTAAGACCATAGAATTAGGATCGATTTGAATACGATAAAGCAGCAATGAATATGGAGGTGATTGCATGAATTCTAATCGATACTTTTTTTTTGTTTCTACAGAGCCTTTGGTGGAATCTTCTAAACCAGGTAAGCTTTGTTCTACAGATTCATTTGGCATTTCAAAAAATTTGTAAATCCTTCATACATAAGCTATCGATGTAACGTTTAATCGTGGTCAAAATATTCCGGTCCAGATCGTTCTTGATCGTTCAGATCGTTCTTGATTCAGCTTTGTCGTAACAAATTAAATTGTTAAACAGTGACTGGATGCTATTTTGAATTCAGTTATTTGTTGTGCTGTTCTCCAGCTTTATAAAGTGCTGCACTACTGTCGGAAATTTACATAAAACAAATAGGATATTTAAATTTCATATCAAACTCAAATAACTCTTGATCCCAGAACCAGATGTTTGGGAAGACAGCTGCAGTCATATAATATATATACATACAGAGTATAAAAATAGTATAATCAATATAATACACATTTTCTGTCTAACTTCTTCAACACAATCTATTCGATTATAATATCCAACTCAGAATAATAATTTTTTGCACGCATTATCTATCCCATTCTAAACACAAATACTATCAAACTTTACAGTCGACGGAAAATGGGGAGAGTGGACACCGTGGTTCCAGTGTAGCGCCACTTGCGGTCAAGGCAACCAACATAGACAAAGGGTATGCAACTCGCCTAGTCCGGAGGATGGCGGTAGAGATTGCATGGGTCCTATGAACGAAATGCGCAACTGCAGTGCACCAATCGAATGTCCAGGTATGTATATATTCATTCAGTACTTGCTAAATATAAAAACTAGTAAGTTTCTGATTCAACATCCTGCGAGAAATTATGCATTGAAGCATATGTATCATCTATCACAGACTGCACGAGAGTTTGTAAAGTAGGAACGCTAAGCAGCGACTGCAGACAGTGTACTTGCGAAGGTCACTCGATTACTGGTCGAATTTCTGATGAAAATGGAGACCCACTACCCGGTGTGAAAGGTACAATTTCATGATCTGACTAAAAATTTACTATTGCGATACATGGGGGGGGGGGGGGGGGCGAAATATTTTTTTTTATTTAGGGTTA
>QRAM01000617.1:8085-42527 GCA_013436055.1 Halocynthia roretzi | reverse complement strand
AAATCAATCTACATCTCCGTATCCATCTCCTTCATCGTCATATCTATCTTTTTCATAACCATATTCATCTCTTCATCTCCAGCTCCTTCATTCATATTTCACTTTCTAATCTTTTCGTCACTTCACTTGCAACTCTTCCTCATCTCATCTTTTACTATAATTTAAAACTTTCAATTTCCAACGTTTTCCTGTCCTTCTTCTTAGCCATTTCTACCTTTCACTTTCTGATTCCGCTACGATTCGTTCTTCCCATTCATTTGCCATTTTTCGATATTCATTTCATCTTCATCCTCTGTTCACTATTATGTCTCTTTTCTCTTCCGCTTCCAATTCCTCCATCTTTCATGATTCATCCAAACTCTTTTCTTTCCTATACTTTACTCCTTTCTATTGATCAATGATCTTAGCAATAATGAATAGAATTGCAACCGTCTCAAAATTGTGAAATAAAATTGTACTAGCAAACTAACATTTGTTTGATTCATACCAAGTTTCATATCGACGTAATGCCCATTAGGAAGAATTAAAAAAATATTGAAATATGAAACTATTTACCCTGTTAATCACTACAGAATTCCTTTCCATTTTCCGAAACGAATAAATTAGTGTGGATATAAATTAATATATATTAATAGTATTGGAGTTGTCGCGTTAACTCTTCTTTCATTTATAAAATGAATTGAAGCATTCCTACAGGATTTGTAAACTAATTTTATAAATGAAAATGGAGGTTAAGCTAAGGTTAACAGAAACTAGAAGACGTCTACGTGATGTCTACGCATTTACGTCATTACGTGCTAATAGGGAACTAAAATACCAACAAGCTATATTACGTCCAGAGAAATTGATATAATACGTACTCCCATTCAATCCCAAATACGGAATGTCAAGACGAAACGAAATATCACATAGCTAAAACAAAAGAAAAGTGTTTTTTTTATCACTGAGATAAGTTCTCTGTGGAAAGAGTGCCAACAGCATTCTGCCTGATGAAAAACCACTACCCATACCAATGTATTCAATATCTTCCCTAGCAAACAACCCTTTCATAAATGTGGGATTATCTATTGTATTTCGCTATCGGCACTTCAAGACCCAGAAGATTGTCCTGCCATGGGAGTATCCCTGACAAAATTCAACTGGAGTACTTTCCTCCTCACTTGGATTCTCTATTTTTTTAATTTGTCGTCATATTCTACAAATAATCCTCGTGTGCAACATCTAACAAATTAATGCATTTTTGGGCCTTGGCCTCCAGCATTCCTTTTCCCCACAAGTGTTCCTGGGCCCAGGGCATATTTTTTGAAAAAATTGACGTAGTTCATTATATATATTGATATTTTTATGATATCGGTGAGAATTCTGTTGCAGGGGAAATATGTAGACTAATATAATCCTTGTACTGTAGCTCTACCGTTAAAATTCCAAAATGCAGAAATTTCACGAAAGAATGAAAATGATGACTTGGTGTTTACGTTCGGCATGTTCTTAGTATGTTGTAATCGGATTACACTGTTAAGCTCTATTCGTTGCGAAGCAGGTGGTCGGTATTATCACAAGGATCCGATCTCATGGGGGTCGGATAGTCTGAAGTGGAGTAATGTAACAGAAAAGTAGTAACAAGTTTTTTTAAGTAAAAGACAGTATTCATCAAATTTCAGGATAAACGACTGTACTGCCGCTCAGCAGACGACATCATGTAGAGGGATATAGAACAAATCGAGGAATGCAATGTTGCTATGGTATTCTTTACAGTATTTTTTTCTACACCCTTCAATCTGTCATTTTTCTAATCAATTACTACTGAAGTGAAAATACAAAATAATTATAAGTATGAACTACTTCACGACACAAAACATAGATGTCGGGTAAGAGTATACCATTTGAATTAGTGAGAAGTAAGACCTGGTTTAGAATAGACAGAGCTATAAAGATACTAAAATATATCTGTATAGATACAGTAGCCAATTTATTTATTGTTTTTCACTACAACGAATGTCAGTATGCGAATTAAAATGACTAAATTATCGTCCCTGTAATGTGAATTATATAAAGGCTAATAGATTCACTCCAGATTAATATTTTCTGCAAGATTTTGTTCTTATCATGAGATGAAACTATTCATCACTAGTGTTAGTTAGTAAATCCAAGGACATCAACTATGTAAATGACATTGTTGTAATATCATCAGTATTCATGTAGGCCTATAAACAAGAACGGGTCATACTACTCACGCCAGTGCCGGATTAAGGCTCTGCTGGCCCTCAGGCACATTCTGATAGGTGGCCTGAGGCCCGAGTTTTGGGTTGCCGGGCAACACAGGGTATGAAAAGCCTTCAAGGACAAACGCGTAAACGAAGAAGGATGCGATTTATTTACATCAAAATAAAGGAAAACATTTTTGTCATCACCTGATAATTATCATGTTTTCTTTTTCCTTTATTTTTTGTGGCATGGATTTTTGGCTGGCCCTAAGGCACGTGTCTTATTTGTCTAATGGTTAATCCGGCACTGACTCGCGTATTAGGGCCCTACTCATTTATAATACGTTTATGTTATGAAGGCAAGTAAGTTCACTTGGATTCCGTGAGGTTACTTACAATATTGCATATCGATTTGACCTTTGACTAGTTTGTACTAACCACCACTACCTGAAAGAGACAGTAAACTGGCAACTTAAGCATTAGCTGAAAAAACTGTTCATCATAATTATTACGCACTGTCTGTGAAAATCTCAAAACAGGAAGAAGAAGCTTACAGAGTTATTCAATTAATTTGAAGAAAACCATGGGGGAAAGGAAGGGGACCTGTCATGACTTTGATTTGATTAACTCAATGTTATCTTTACTAGAACTAATTTTAGTTTTAGCAACATGCCTTGTGCATGCGTCCCACATCGAAAAACGCGCAGTGCTATTGGCATGTTGTATCAAAGAGATATTTTCTTTTCAAATAGTCCTACTAAGTGAGATAGAGTTGTCAGTTTGTCAATGCCAAGTGTAAACAAACATTCTTGAACCGTAACTGTTAACGATTATTGTTAGTGTAGCTGCTTCCCCTTTTCCTAGGAATATCATGATTAGCCTAACTGACGACTTTCACCTGTCTCAAATTTGTTTCTAATTTCGATTTTCATAAAAGAAGAGATGGAAAGTCAAAAGAATTCGCAAAGTTAAATCATTCTATAATTATCGCCGTAACCGCAACCTGAGTTTCAATATAATTTTATAACCACTTTAAGTCCCCCGTTTATTGAAAATAACGGAAACGTCTTTTTCTAAAATCCGATTTTCCTTGATTATCCAACCCCCAGTGATGTACAAATCTTTCTGTATAAAATACCGTAATAATCGCTAAAATAAAAAGCAAAGTAAGTGATGTGATTGATTCGTTAAAATGTAAACGGCCAAGTAAGTGATCAACTGTTTCCTGGACACTATATAACATGTAAGAATATAAGATGATGTATATTAAATAGGTGTTAATCCTATTGTATACAATAAAGGTATCAAAAGTTTTTGGTTTAATATACTTTAAACCAAAGGTAGATCTATTTTAATTGAATTAACAAAGGACTAAACGCTGCCTTGAGACATTATATGTATAGACAGAATTAGCAAACAAATATCCAATAAATGTGGTATCGGACGGAAATGAATGTCCGAAATCGTTTTTGTTCTGATAACAACATTTCTCCTTGTCCAAACGTTTTACATTTGCCGTTTCCCATGACCGACTCTGACAAGCTGACGGATAGGAAACTGCTTCATTAAGAGAAACTCTGAACTTTTTGGAATATCTACATATTTGAACACGCGTTGACATCTCAAAACCGCGTAAAATATTCCATTGAACTTTTAACTTCAGCTGATCTTATCCAAGAGAAATCCTAATGGAGATTTATGCCGCTTCCCAGAACACGGGTTATCTCGTGTCGATTTCGAAAAAAAAACAAATCTACCACCAACCACAGGACTAGACAGGTTGTCTTACGGTACATAGATAAACCTTTTCGCCGCTGCAGACAATTTCGTACAGCAAATATGTCGGAATTGCGAATACAGTATCTGTAACCACTGAATAAATATACTAATGAATGCATATTTAAGGTAATGTAATGTACCGTTTATGGAGGGCGACGACTCCAACGTGAATCTATTAAATCAAACAATCGAGTTATTTCGCATTTGTCTGCAGAACTTTTGGCTACAGCAGAAACGATAATTCATTACTACAAATATACCGAGCGACAAGTCGATACAAAGAAAATTTCGCTATGCTATGAAAGCAATGTAAGTTAAATACAGAAATTTCGGTTTTTCTGATCCATAGTTTGATTAATTCTCCGAATGTTTACTAAAGCTCGGACGTCAGATTCATTCTTCAATGGAATTTGAGAAAACCAACCGGTTCCATTTCCCATGACTTTCAAATGAAAATTACTGAAGTTTTACATCGAGTTCACTTATGTTGGCCTGTGAGTTCGTATTATATTTTCAAGAGGAAGTTTCAATACTTGTTCAAATAAAAAAAATTATCATATTTCAAAATATATCGATATTCCATGGAAGACATATTTTTGAAGGCCTCAAATACACCTGTACAATCTGAAGGGACATAACGTTGCTCAAAGAAATCACAGCTAGGTCAAACTTAAAAGAACTAGATACTGTACCACAACACATGACAGTGAAAATAGTGTTCTAGAAGAAAAGATGGTTTCAGTACTACATTGTCCTGTTAGTAAATTATTTTTCTATAAAGAGAAAAATACCGAGGTTATTCTGAAAGATGATTTCTTGAATAAGGCGCCGAAATGGCGAAGAAATGATTCAGCGTAGTAGAAAAAACTACAACTGAAGCCGCAAAGTAGATTACGAAATGTAGTAGGCTCTGTTGATATTTTCAAATTAGCAAAATCTCACTAAAGACAACATAGCATAGGCTTTGCGAGTGCTGGCCTAAGCAATTATCGGGGCGCTAAAAAGAGGTTAAGAACCATTGGTATAGGATGACTGATTAATTAATAACAAAAATTTGAAAACAAATTAAAAACCTCTCTACTAGAGGTTAAAAAAGCACACGGATACTACGAGAGTCACATGGTTTTTATAATCATATTGTCACCACGTGTTCTTTCTTACAATACGATATGGCGAATGGAGATTGATATACAATTTGCACACAAGTGCAGAACATAGAAAAACACATACCAATTTGGCTTGAGTAAGAAATGTTTTTAGATAGTTGTTTACAACCAGTCAGATCGTGTAATAAGTATTTAATGACCACGCTGAGCAAATATCATTTGCACTTTTTGTATAGGAAACAATGTTCAATGCTGCATCTTGCCGAGAGTTTTTGACATTTGTTCTTCGGAGCGCGACTGCCCAAACACAAGCTGTATACTAACGATGTGTATGTATATACATAAACCAAAGTGCAAGACGCATGTTCCTTTTTTATAAACTGAATTTATTATTCAGGTTGTTATGTCTGCCGCGAAAGATGATGAATTTCGGCCCGACCTCTTAAAACGTAGCTGATCGAACCGACAGCATGAAAAAACAACAATGTCAAAACAGCATTAAAATGAATTAAATTCCTGTGATGCTTTGTTACAATGTTATTAACTGATATCACCCCATCCGTGTAATGTACACACATATAAAGAAATATTCCCTGGAGTTTGAACTTAAAGGGACTTAGTGAATTGCGTCTTTCAACAACCGCAGCAAAATGTCTGGATCATGTTGTTGATGGATAAATTTTAAATTGAAAACATGCAACACGTTACGTTGATATTTAGCAACGAAGCAAAAATACACAGCACACGCCGAGACAAGGTACATTACAATATAAAATTCCTATGCAATGTTGAATTAACTGTAATAACATCATGCCTTACTGAATAAGAACTCGCAACTAGATTGAACTATGGATGTTGAGAGAAATAATGACCAAAATAAATTGGAAATCAATTGATGATAGTAATTTACTGTTGACCTTCGTTAAGAGCAATACACAGGCACAATAAACAATGTAACATGTTAACATTGGAAGAGACTACCCTAGGATGCTAAGAAGATTTTCGTTTGGAAGATATTGACCTAGGCCTCTATTCTATAGTGTTGACTTGTCGGAAAAGGTAACCAAAAGCCCATTCGAAAACCAGGTGTGCTGCTACTTTAATCCTCAAAGCAAACAGCATGGCCTTCTCTTAATGCGCAACGCCTTACGAACACCACGAAATGTCATCAAAATGTCAATCGAT
Organism: Halocynthia roretzi; assembly: GCA_013436055.1. Classification (NCBI taxonomy): domain Eukaryota; kingdom Metazoa; phylum Chordata; class Ascidiacea; order Stolidobranchia; family Pyuridae; genus Halocynthia; species Halocynthia roretzi. The sequence goes on along the minus strand of QRAM01000617.1, from coordinate 36,253 downwards.
TCAAAAATGAGCTGAAAAAATCTAATCAGTTTGCAACACAGCGCATTCACGAAAATTTGCACTGTTGCTCTTTTAATCCATGTAGTACTCCGAATAAAGTAAACGTGCTTGCAACTTCAGTACATCAAACTGAAACCACGTGAGGAATCAAACAAAGAAAAACTCGAAAACTGTGATCTGACAACGCCATAACAAATAACTTGGTTGCTGTGATCGTTGATAAGAAACTTTAGCTGAACTTATTTCCGTTATTTGTTCCTAAGAAACTTACGACAACGAATATTTCAAACTTCAAATAAAGATTTCTGGGAAATAGTTAGCTTTATATTTCATAATATTTTGCATTTACTTCTCCTATAGTTGGATTGTGTGTCTTCGAGAGCCCCCCCTCGATGCTTGTAGTAGGGCTAAAAAATACTTTCAAAGTAGTTTACGAACAATTTGACTACCGAACGGCATAACGGAAACTAACTTGCTCGTGAGTCACGTGTAGTCTATGGAAGGAGGAAATCCGAAGGAACACTGGTGATAAAAGTTGATGAAATCACCACTATTAACTATTAGTAGACTGAATCTTTGGAAGGTTACCTTATTCATACATCACAACGATACAGCGTACAGAACTTCTTAGAGTAACCTACAAGACACCTAATTCACTATGCTACTACGAGACATAGAGATTGTTCAATTTTGCTTTTACAAAGTCCCGGAGTTCCCTTAAAAAAATCCCATCAGCGTATATTCGGTTGAGTTTATCGTTTCTTTCAAATTTTAATCCCCGAGCATCTGAAAAATTGACACCACAGCGACGTCTCCATAAAAAAAATTGAAATCACAAATGCAGAATAATACCAGATTTTCATCCTTCCGATAATTTTTAACGAAATAGAACAGCTTCATGCTTGTACGTGTACATAGTGTATAACGTGACTTTAATTCAGGATAGTCCTCAACCTTTTCCTGTTTACTTATCAATACAATTTACAATACCTATACATTATTTTTCGAATTATCACCAATGGTTTATTCACAGATAACCCCGATGACCCATAGACATCAATTTTGAGCATCTTCAACCCGATAATATTTCGAGTAGCAGTTAACAACATTAAAATTAGCAGTCATGACGCCGTTCGCAACCTTTTACAATATTTTCGAACCAAATGCTATTACATTTATTTATTTATTTATTTCGACGGGAGTAGACAGTTCTTGAGTGATGCTGTAAATACACGACGTACCTAGGAAATTTCGAATTCCATGAAAGCCGGAAGTCGAACTTGCTTGCACGATAGCTTCATAATGGTTTGATCAATTTGATAACCAAAAAAAATCAGGAAGGACCACCTAATAGATCCGCTTCATTAAACAGGAATAATGAGCCATGGTGAAATATAATACTACAGATACTTAGTTTGAGGAAAAGGATAATATGGCAACTTGACAGCTGATAAACATTCTTTGCTGTGACCCAATGCAACTGGAAACAGTTTCACTCGGTAATCTTCTTTGTTCAGTTGCAAGGTGCAAGAAACCCGCGCTATTTACTAAATTTGGACATAAATATGACGAATTAAGGTCAGAAAATAATCGATTGGGAGCCGATACGTCCCAGTGGCAAACTGAAACTATCCCAGTGAAGAGATTCGCTAGAAGTAAACAACAATCATACAACAAAAACGACGGAGCGTTTCCGTGTAATAAAATAAGATTACCTACAATTCTGTGTTTTCCCTTATGTCTTCATTCAATTGAATTCATATTTTGCGTTGACATATTTCACTATTATCTAGTTTCAATGGAAGCGGGCTAGCGGTTAAAGAGAGGGGTATAGATGGCCTGGGGAAGAATACCCACTGAGAGTTACTAACTTCTTCGCCATTTTAATTGCAAGGTATGTTGTGAGGATATCTCAATGGGTCCCTAAAAAGGATACCCACTATGATTAGTTGTTCACCTCCATGTAGGACTACCATACGTCCCATTTTTAACGCGATTGTCCTGTTTTTAAAGCCGTGCTATGTACAGAAAAGTATGATATGTCGAAGAGTAAACTATAATTCAATGCGATATTTTTATGTTATTTATACTTAGTGATATTTTAATTCTGCATATTAGTTTTGGAATGGCTAAAATGCATCTAATTAATTGCTATATACTTCTAAATATGTACCAAACATGAAATGCATTTTCTTAGGCTTTCCGGTATTTTGTTATGAAAATATGGTAGCCCTACCCCCATGTCTCGTATTTAATTGATTCGGAGGTCCAATTTACCTGCCGAAAAGCATTGTTCTTGATACATACCCATTGTCCCAATCCTGACTATTTGACAAAAACAGTTCGATGGTTTAATAAGCAGAATTAACTTGGTGTCAATAAAATCGGCCTATACGTGCTTGTCATAGGTCCACTCTGGTAGTCTGTATAATTCAAGACTTTTATTACTTACCCATAAGTTTATTTAATTGCTGTGAATGTTTAATTTCAGTGCAACAGCTCAAGCTACCTTATAAACACCCTGTTCGCGATGTAACTCAAACGCAGCTTAAACATAGCTGATTGAACGCAATAATGTATGCGAAGGTTCACGGGGTTTCTTGACGTAAACAAGGAAAGTCGATGAGACGAAACCTCGCAATCAAAAGTTTGTGCTTAACGAGCCTAATAAGTAAGAAGCTGCAATAAAAAATCGCGTTAACTTTTATGTAAAATTAGACTAAGCAAATAATTTTCGACTAATGCTAATGTCTTGCAGACGACGAATTGTCAATATTTGTTCAGCACTCGGAAGGCTTGAGTTATACGAAGTGTAACTATGTCGAAGCAAAGAAAAAAATGTAATTGCAGTTGCATGGGTTTGGAAGCATCAGTAAAGTTAACGAAGTGTCTAAACCTACACAATTTGGTCATTACACCAGAGATATTTTTACCATAGCAAGCATCACTTTAAAAATACGTAATGTGTAACCATGTGCAGTGGAAACTCGGTTTTCGCTGCTCAACATTTTTGGCTGACAAATTATTCATGAATACACTTTATTGTACTGACTGGCAAGTAGTCCTTGTAGTACCTAGCTAAATCAACGATCTCCAAACCATGCAGCCTTTCCCCACTCGTCAGATGCCTAAAGTAATGTTAAAGCGCATCTAACGTCTCGGTTAGTCTGTAACTGAAGCGACTTTAAACTGCCATATGCTGGAGGTTATCCAAAATTACGTTAAATGCCCTAATTTCAGCACCATAGTCTTCAGTAGCCTGTTCTCTTGGAAACTGTGATATTCCCACATTATTAGTATCAGGGTCACTCGCAATCGAATACCGTGGAGTAGAGAAGCTTATCAGAAGTTTGAGTTTTCTAATCTTGATGGATCAAGCTAAACCTAGTGACCGGCCGAGGGAAAAGTTCACGTACTCTCGGAGAAGCGAGATAGAAGAGATATCTAAGTTAAACCCACCCTAACTAGTGAAAAGTTTGTGTGGAGAAACTGAATACAACTCCGAAAAAAAACCTTCGGTAAAGTATTGTCTTGTTTCTGTGTTAGGTTGAGCATCGGTGATAAGAGTGAGAATTACAAGCATGTAAACCGATAATTATTTATAGTAATTCCTATTCAGTGAATGTAATACTCGACATTCTCTAGATATCTAGACGCCGGGAATTTTAGTAATTTTACACCACAAATATACTTTCTGCACCCCGCTACAGTAAGCAACACGAGACGGCCTTTGACTTCGCATGTTCTCAAAGCTACTTTTAAGGCCTGAATTACGCTTGAACTTAATCCTACACCGATAGTTTTTTACGATCAAATTGCTATCAACGTTGGTTGAGTGTTAATAAAACTACACAGAATTTAAACCGGCAAGAGTTTTCATTTTGTAAGGGTTTTGTAATACAGTACATACAGTGGACAGCACAAGCCTCAACAAGCATATTAAATTTCGAGCATCAAATGGGATAAGATACGATTACTGTTTCTTTACATCTCAATAACCACATTCTATTGTCATCAGCTTATTGCAATCGGTCAATCCGCAATTTTGAACAGTATTTGAAGTTTTTAGAAGCTTACAAGACAAAATTAACGATATAGTTGATTGAAGCCTAATTCTACTAAGTATCTATAGTATAAAATACATGGTAAAATTACAGCAACTAACAAACAGGTAGGGGAAGCAGCTGCGTTGCGACCGGGAAAGAATGATACAAAACATCTGAACGATTTTACACTGAAAAAAAAAGGTATATTTCCAGCACGAAAAACAATACGCATTCGAGCAATTTGACCTCAGACAACTGATACTCCAAATTATTGAAGTGTATTATATTAGAAATATTCTACCCGGGATTTTAAATTTCAGAGATTGGATAGTAGATAGATAGAGAAATTATGCCACTCTGCCTCATTTGTTAAGGCCCCATATGTTTGGAGGGGAACCTGACAGTTTCTTGAAGACAAATTCTTACTTTGACAATTTCTCACGCCAAATTTTCACAGCGACATTTTCACCAGTTCGTAAATCTTACAGCAATATTTTCTTGAAGGTCTGTAAATGTTAAATTTTTTACTGGTGCTCAAAATCCTACGACTGGCATCTCTACTGTGACTTACGACGGTAACCTTTACTTGAATCGAACCTGAATTATCCGGTGCTGTTTATTTCTTATGTAAAGCTTTAAAGTGTCGGCTGAACCAGAGCACTTAGATGTGTCAGCACATAATATGTTCAAGTGTCTCCATAACTATCCACTGCACGAGTGAAAGAATAAGTGAATGCTGAATTTACTCTATAGAATTCATTGTTTCAAATTACCCATCCACCGCCTAATGGTGGAAATAGTGATGTGAGTCACCCTGACCCTGGGTTAACATGGGAGTGGTGCATAAAACAGAAGTGGTGTTTGTCATTGTGTAATATAATATTTTCCGAATGGTACAACCACTGTTTTTGCGGTTAGAAGAACAGAGAAAGGCAAATCGCTATTTTGCCTCTAAACCGTCTAATGACTAAAGTAATTGATATTAAACCAATTGTATTTAGTACAGCAAATTGTCCTGATCAAAACCAGAATCTCTCAACAAAAATATCGTAAGTTCTTTCCTATGCCATGAAAGAGATATTTTTGTGTTTCCATGTATTCAAAACATGTATGATTTGTTTCTCTGTAAGTAAAACCACCCCCGTTCAGTCGATACCTTTTCATTAGCAGTCCCCGTGAATCTGTACCTTGTGGGGTCCATCGCATCTATCATAATCAAAGACTCATGGAAATTCTTCGTTCAATTCATGTGGTGTTTTGATACACCTAAACATTTTAATTTCGAAACATGTTTTTCTGCTCGATCAACCGAATCCCTGTCGACTGTTTCGGTGCGGTGCTTTGAATATTTTTTCATCGTACGATCTATCATATTACTCGGGGGTTTAATAAGATGACTTATTGAATATGTGTGCCAAAATGGAGAAAGCATATACATCTTACAAGCTAATAAATCTAAGTACTAATATACTAATTATATGTACGAATTCTGCCGCACGAAACATTGATTCAAATAAGTGAAATATTCCAGGTGAGCCGAAAGTCATATAGGACAATATTGGCCAACAAGAAATTCTACCATATCACGAATCAGTGACTGTTTCGCCCAGTTAATAAAATTACAAAAGTTGGCAGAAATAGTTCCTGAATGTTTTTAAATTCAAAGTTTTCCCCATATTTAACGCATTATTAGCTGCATGTTTTAATTCATGAATTCAATCACCAAAAAAATTAGGAATGTACATACAGTATGAGAGCACCGGTTCCTAAAAATTTCAATCTCATCACTGCCCCAAAAGCAGATGTACCTATGCAAAAATCCAAGCTTGCTATTTTTGCCCGTAAATAATCAAATACTCATAACGAGATGAGGTAGATTCTGTAAATACCACCGATCTGTACAGAAAATAAAAAAGGAGACAATTCTAACCCAGACAACAGATTGTCTGTAAGAACCCAATTTTTTCACATTATAAGATTACGCATAATCCGCACGGTACGCGTATTGGGTGTAAAGTTTCCCTCTCATAGTATGGATGATACGCGCAGCACGCGTCAGATCGTTCTCGGGGTTGCAGAGGTGGGGCCAGCGGTTGTTAAACGAGACTTAGTCTACAGTATCGTCTTACGAAGGTATGGAGGGTCGAAGATAGTTTTGTATCTCGGCCATAGAGCACCCTGTTTACCTGGGCGAAGCAGCAGTTTCTCAACTGGAGCAAGCGATAGCGATAGATTAAAATCCGATGGAGTACAGTTCGCATTACTAGGGAATTGCCAAGACAATAAACTGCAGATTAAGTGTGAGACCGAACGGCTAATGCTAATTCAAAATAGCTAGTGGATGAAAAAAAATATCATAAAAAAAATTCAGTATTCATAGTAACAGAATATTTATAGATCGATAGATAGATAGATAGATTTTCTATCTTAGCTACATCTTAAGTTAACATCGTGTTAATATACGATGAAGTATTACCTTATTGAATTCACATATATTTGGTGTTTAAAGCTAGCCTTAACTGTTCCAAAGTAATTTCTTTTTCTAGTGCAACATTGAATTATAGCACTGGTGGTGAGTTGAATTTTAATTCATTTCCATAATCGCATAAGCGTCTATAGATGTTTGATATGCTATACAGCATTTTCTGTTATCGAGGAAATCGGTACGACATATCGGTAATAGTAAAATTACGGCTTCGCGTTGATGACTCAATGAGATAATGTACTTGAAAGATAGTTCAACCCCCAAGCGTGATACCGAACCCCACTCGACTCCTGCGGGTCTATATCGACCATTTTGTGAACACTTGCGTTTCTGTATAAATTACATAAATCAATACGGAAATCATAATTTAGATACAACATCTAACAGAAACTTAAGATATAATAGCCACGGAATGGTCATGATTGAAGTTTTTCGGGAAATAACGGATCAACTTGTCCGTTGGATTAGGAAAAGAAAAGCTCTTTATTGAACTGCTATCTGTCAATTGGCTATAGGCTCTGTATCCAGCAAGCTGAGTTTGGTTGTGCCCAGTTGAACTTGAACCGCTTAAATTTGAAGGTGTATGCAATTTGGAAGTGACAGCAAGCACATAACTAACTTACTCTATAATTAGTATGTGTACCTCCGTCGTTCCAATATGCACTTAGAGCGTTTTAACTAGCGCAGTCGAAATGGATAGCGATCGCAAATGAAAAACAGCATTGTTCGTCTGAGATGGTTTGACATTTCATAAAAGTATCTTTTTGAGGGGGCAGTGTACCGAAAATGTTTTAACAGCAGTCGACAAGCAATCGCTTTGGAATACGTTATGTTATTGTGACGGCAAATAGTTCTATCATCTATGGTGACTAATTGACCAAAACTTCGGAATGACGATAAAGACCGTGAAATTGTTAACCAGTAAAAATATATGTTGCATGTAACCATTACTCACTCAGTGTTACCGGCGATCGCGCGGAACAGATATCGTGCAAACGTTACTACAGTTGTATCTGTATTTGATGGGATGACAGAACTTTGTATCAGTGCTAAAAAGGCATCCACGGTTATAGGAATCAATGGAGTTAGGCACTATGACGGGCCTTGGCCAATGTGGCAGGCTCTTGCTTGATAGGATAATCATTTATTTCAGTCAGTCGCATATATGAGTGTCTACACTATTTTTGGGGTTAGAGTCAGGATTAGGCTTATAATATATTTTGGAATATTTTCTAGTTCTTCTAAATTTCAATTCAAACCGTAACCCTAATCCAAACCAGTCTAGAATCAGGGTTAGACCTAAAAATCCTTTGGAAATATTTTTTAGTCCTTTTAAACTGCAGTTTTAACCTTAACCCAAATTCAACCCCCGTCTGTCGCCTTTACAGATTAACATAAATAACATATATATATATATATGTAGACCTTCCTATTTTTCCAGGATATTTTTCAAGAATAAACTCTGATACTTAGTAAAGGACAGCTAGGGATAATCTAGCGACAATAATACATTTCGAACTTGTTCGAGAAAAGCATGATGAGCTGCCTCGACATGATGTATCGTCCGCATCCAGCACCGACATATCTATCTCCGATGCAGCCCAACATAACGTACGACACCAGCTCATTACAGGTAAACTGCAACTCTTCAACGATGCATATTTCAATCATTGCTATTAGGTGGTGTTACGTATATCTAATACAGCCGTCCATCGCTATATCGCGGTTGACTTTTCGCGGATTCACTACGGCGCAGATTTTATATAGTATTATATGTATTTTAATGTAATGTTGTATGTATTTTATTTCATGATAAATGCCGTGCCGTATAGTACTCGTGTGTTTAGGCGCTAAAAGTTAAAAAAAAATTAAATAACAGGTCAAATGATCGCGGGAAAGGTTTATTAGGTGAATAAGAGTGTGTACATGATTTATAATGGTTTAAAATACCTTTGAATATATTCAAGTAATTGAATAAATATGTGATGTTTACTTGGCGGATTTTCACCTATTGCGGGAGGCTCTGGAACGTAATCCCCGCGATAGGTGAGGGATTACTGTAGTCACTATTATTCACATACGTCCAGTGTTGTAGTGAACAAATAATTCGCATAATTCGAGTGAACAAACAAATTGAGTTTTTGGCTGAAGAAATTTCAAATTTATTCCCCGAAAATGAAAAACAACGCTCCGTAACTATTTACTATTGAGTCAAATTAGCCAATGTGACCGCAAAACTTTTCTACAATTGACAAATTTCAAGAATTGCCCGAACAGGCGACCCAAACAATCATGGTTAGTTAATAGGATTACAATGGAATATGGAAATATTAAAATATAGTCTAACTTTCTTGAAATTCCAGGCCCATTAAACTGAAACTATTTTTGCCATCACAGTTATACTGCGCGCAAAGATTAGCTTAGCGAGCCGTTCTTGGGTCTGAAACATCCATAACATTCAAAAAAATATGTTAGCTTTAATATACTTGAATGAAAATATTTTGTTATTTTTTGTTGACTTCTCAGATTTCATGATATAGATCGGCTACTCTTTCTGACCGAAAGGATAGGGTTTAATTTTAGGACCCTGGGAGGATTATATGGCTATTCCGTGTCGTTATGCATAGTATCATTTGGGTAGAAGTGTCGAATTAAGCTAATGCAGAGCCCGTAGTGAGGTTTATTTGCGCGGCACCCAGTTAACAGATTTCTTGATTTCAGTGATTTATCAGAAAATTATTTAAGAAATAGCCAACTGCAGACGAGATTTTAATGCTATACGCGCGTCAATCGTTAAACACAGCATAATGCTGTGAATTGCTGCTTAGTTGATAACTGAATGTAACACGGAAAATTATCCGTCAGAAAAAAAGAGGAAACCACGGACCAGTAGCTTTCTCTACTCTGGTTACTCTGTTAATCCGCCATATAAATATCGTTGTCAGATTATGAGATACCGACATACAACTTGTAAGCATTTTGCGCGGTGCCTGTTACACATGCTACTTAATCCAGCCCTGGTGAACGGTGATTGCTTCAAGAGCGTATTGGTAAACATGAAATGCAATTACCATCGCCTAATGGCAAGCAGTATCATCTATTCCATAGCTAATTCGTTACAAGGCGGTTGAAAACAACAATGGGGCAATTGCAAATCCGAAAGAAGTAAACATATAAATATTAGTTAACCTATGGTTATCACCATTATGTTCAGTACGCAAAGCTGAGCTAGTTTTAGTGGGCAAAATGGCTGATAGGAATTTAAAGACTTAGCTAATCTGCAAAGTATATACAGAACTAATTCTGGTTCAAACAAGACAAATTGTTTACATAATTGCTCGATTCATTACCTCACTTATCTTTACAATCTCCGAATTAACATAGCTAAAATCTTTTAGCGTTTCGTCCTGAAAGTCCGCTTTCTACCGAATAAAAAAGCATTGAAAAATACTTTACATTCAATTAAGAATTAAGAACACGGAGAAGAAAGACGTCTTGAGCTGACGTCTCGGGCAAAACATAATCAACTTCCATTAGCGAATACGAAATTACAGCATTGCATATTGGATAAAGAGTACTACTTTATATTCATAAGCGTTCTTGAGAGAGCAGTACGGATGGGAATAAGGGAAAATAGTAAATACATATCCAATGTCGTTTGTAATGCCCAAGTATTGTTTCACAATACAAATTATGGTCGGAAGCGAAAACTAGGGATATAAAAATGTAAAATATATTGCGATAAAATTTTTTAATAGTAATTCCGTTACACAATTGGTAATGTATTTTTTTTTATCGGAGGACGTAGTAATTGTTTCGAATTTATAAGCTGTCGGAATAACCCTGGGCACCCTTGTCTAACATGTCTTGTGATAATATAAACATCAGTATTACAATTATTACACCAAATGTCATGTATTAGCACTAACGCCTTTTTTATTGTTATTGTTCACCCTCAAGCAATCTACCTACAATGTTACCGTGTTAGTAGCAATTCCAACGTGCTCTACGAATCTCTATCTAGCATTATACCACAGCGCAAATTCCGAACCAATGAATAACAAACCAATGAATAACAACGTAGCCGATTGGAAATTTTTACTTACATACATTTCACTTAATCAAGACGTAAAAGAGCTGGGGGGCAGGGATTACACAATCCATTCGGAAATTTTCGAGTCTCCACGCAAGGCAAACAATTCCATCCATACACGAAACTTGGCAAAATCATGCTTGCTATACATTTTATCTAGTCCATTTGTCTAACATTACATTGAAACGAATACCGGTGAGATTATCATTCGATTTTGGATATGATCTAACAATTTTTACTTTCATCAGTTGTATTTCAAGTAAATGATGTTCAGAATTTTACAACAACAACTTTACGTGTAGTCATTATTGTACACCTATATTACGCACTGCTAGATAACACACGTATTGATATGGGCTGTTTTTTTACAGCTATACGGCAAGATGCAAGACTCTACCCCGGGCATATGTCAACTGACAGGCGGGATGGAAGAACGCTCGAAGAAGGCACACGGCTTGACGGTGTTCGGCCCCTTTTCTCTTACCGCGAGCGCAAATATTTCGAGCCGTGAAGTCGGCAATTCTCAATTCCAATTTCCATTCCATTCTTCGTTTCATGCACCGACAGACTCGAAAGCTTCAAACTCAGGCAGTCTTCAAAAGAGAAAAATGGCCTCTCATCAAGAAGAAAATAAAAGAAATACTCGAGTCACAGAACTTATCGAAGCAGAAGATTCGACTAGCAACCATAGGCCGTCCTGCGCAAGAGTCGACACTTCTAATGAAAACCAACAACATAGAACCACGGCGGAATGTAGCAGCACTTATAGAAAAACATCTTCAAGCGCTTCACAGTGCTCCTGTACTGCGACCTCTCACGAAACTAAGCCGAGCCCGAACCGCAACGAACATCGGCACGCTTCGAGCTCGCTATCCGACGGTAAGAGACGGAAGGAGGCCGCAATGCACTACGTCAACTCTCGCTGCGTAATGTACGATTATTTCGAAGGCGACATAAGTCAGGAAGTCGACGACCATTTTACACGAGCGCTAAGTCAAAAAGATAAATCGGAAGGTGGGTAAGGGTATTGAATGATCTTAAGCATTATTTTTGAAAAAAAACGTACCCAACAATGTAATGTTCCGTGTTTTTGAAGTCTGACTGCCATTATGAGATTGAAGCTATTGACATCAAATACAGAAATCATGCAACCAATGACGAAATAACCTAAAATCTCTTTCTAATCTCACTGGGAGGGCATAAACCCGCACACATTTTAGTGAAATTACCAAGAAGACTACGTTGTCATCTACAAACCCGATTTAATCCATCCATCATGCTCAGACCATGCGATTAAAAAAACAAAAATTTGAAATCTCAGTGCGGTTGGAAGACTAGACCAACAACTGTGGTCATAACTTTTCTGTCAGCCTATCAAATCACCGTATTATTATCACGTGATCGGGGGTTGATCTATAGCTGGGCTAGCGCGGGATATGCGTCGGATTAGTCTCCATATTTAACTCTGAATTTACCTTACGAAAGGTTCACTACTACGTTAGTGGAAACAAGATGAACATGCGTGTTTGCCCAACGAACGAGAACTCGATCGTGATAAATATTGAATTTTTTCAAGTGCAAGTTTTCGCTATTCTGTTAAGTTACTTCTGCAATGCAAAACTAAAATGTAGGTTCGGCGGGAGTAAAAACTGGTAAAACATATTGGAATGGGAAACTCCTCTTCTCTCCGCCTCCCTATCCCCAGGTATTCCCTATTAAATATCGAAAGGTCGCCCCGGACACCTCATTATAAATATGAAGCAGCAACACCACTGTATGTTGTTGACGAATGGGTCGACCTAGCAAGTGGAAGATGCCCGTGACTGTATTAACACACAGTTTGCTACCGCCATGGATGTAAGCCTAGCTGCCGTATAACGGCCTTATTTTTGTGCCATGTATCGATAACTAATGCTCAGCTGACTCCTAGTTCTCATGCGATTTCTATGCTTTAAGTCTCGACTTATACGTTGGCATATACGGTATTTATGTAAGCTAAATGTCAAGTGAAGGCATGAATAACCACTACGAAATTTAGTCCAGATAAAAATAATTAATTTTCTCTTGCAGATTATCCATCACCGATGAATCAACGCAATTTTCCTGCAAGTTTTTGGAACTCCGAATACAAACCGCCGGCGCTACCACTGTCGTTCGCAGGTGTTCCTTACGACGTGATGAAGGGAATTACGTCACCGTTTCATCCGTTGTACGGATCTTGCGCGTCAACGTTAAGCCACAGACCGGGTTTATCTCCGTTCGAGACTTTCAGCGCTTCTGCGAGTCTCCCAAGCTTGCCGAGCCACCTTTCTCCCACACCTGAACAATGGTATGCCGCCTATCCTAGCGGGCTCGGTACGAACTATTCAACGCAGAACTGCTATTCCCAACAAGCCGCCATAAACGCTGCTGCGGCGGCGGCCGCCACCGATCTGTACGGCCTGTCGTCGGCCGCAAGTCATCCGTTGGATCACCGCTACAGCTCTTTACTAGCCCAGCAGAATTCAGCGGCTATCGAACTAGCGAGAATGAGAGCGAGTGGGACTGTTGCGTCTTTGGCTGCAAGTCTAGCCTCACCGGTTTCAGATATAGGAAAAGACGCGATGGGACTATGGGCTACAACACGGTTCCCAGGTATGCTTTTTATATGTGGTGGAAGAGTGTGTTTGTATTTCGCTATTGAATTCTTAGTTGTATACTCGATTGACATGATCTCTATGTGGATTAGGTTTAAGGGTATCCTGAAGTTTGTATCTAAAACGTGGTCAGGTACAACAAACAATGTGTTGTTAAAGATTGCATTCTAGTACTCTTTCATATGTCACATTGAAATCCTCAAGGATAGGTTTTTCATCACGATAAGCATGAACACTAGAACAAATATTTAAGTAATTTTAGGGCGTTTGTTTTAATGATTGGTGATGGAACTTTTCTGTGCAAATGCACAAAAATGCTTATAGGGAAGTAGGGTGCCTAAATGGTGGAAAATACTATGCTTCACTGGAAACCTTATGCAAGGCTTAATCTAAATAGGATCCTATTGATGGAAAACTCGGATTGCAATAATTATGACGATAAATTAAAATATATTTTACGTTATTTTTCTAGCATTTCGATTTTGAGAACAACTTCAGGAATGAATACAACAACCTAACATTCTAGAACAAAATCTGAAAACTGGAGAACTAAAATGGCAGAAAGACAAAGTAGTCGTAGTCTAAAGCTATATACTTGAAGTTTGGTCTCATCCTGCATTGCTAGTTTACTATACCGCAGTATGGTTGAGGTACAATGTAATAGTACAATTTTTTTTCTCTTTTTCGAAAAATAAAAAATGAGAGACTTAAAAGTGTTCCAGTATTGATATTAGCTAAGTATAGGTTCCTATGTAAGGTTGTTTGAAATAGCCGTCGGAAAAAAAAAATATGGCATAAGGAGGTAATCATACAGCTAAGCCCAACACTGAAAAGGTTAATGAGAACAATAACGGTGTAAGAATATGCCAGTTATGCATAGCAGTTAAGGCCAACTTCGAAGATCAGACCGAACTAACTTTTATGACCAAATCAGGCACTATAACTTGCAGCATTGCACAAAACCATTTCTAACAACAATATACTGTACTAGGTAAAGAATTGTCAAATTCAAGAGAGGCCATCTTAAATCGCAATCTTATATTATTCTGTGTTATCGAATGTGTTTGATGCAATAGGCCAGTGGTGCACATGCTGCGCCCCATCGGCCGGCAACAGAGGAAAGTATCTATGAAGCCAATATTTTTACACCTCAAAACATAGTTTTTCTCCACTTTGTATATGAAGTGTGCCAGTAATTTTCTTATTTGATTTTCAATACGTCCCAAGTTTTAAAAGTTCAAGAACCACTGCACTAGACCGGAAGTGTGCCAGGTAATTTTTATTTGATCTCCAGTGCGTCCCGAATTCAATAAGCCTAACAACCACTGCACTAGACCGTCATTCTCAATACACCCATAATTTCCATTAAGCCAACCGAAAACTCTATGAACAAGTCAGGAAGTGTAACCTACTTTGGCTATCTTTTCTTCTTTTCCCGTTCTTCTCGACACTTAGGACAAAACCACTTCCCTTTTGGCTTTGAGGTGAGGCTGACACAACCAAAATGAAACCATTCGATCGGGCACTAAAAAGCAAAAAGTTGTGTTAATACATTGCACGGGGCAAGCAATCTAGGATGGAGAACAAGATATGAGGAATAGATCATAAACAAAGAGACTTGACTGTAATATTCATAGAATAACAACAAACAGTCCGGTTATTCTCACTGCCAACATATCGTTAGCATGTATTTTAATGCTGTCAATATTCTTAAATATTGTCAATCTATCTATGAGTTCCAAGCAGTATAAACACTGATCATTCAGTTATATTAGGCCGAGATATTAGGCATGATATTGTGTTTATTGGATTGGAATTGGATTTATACTGACGTCAATAAATATTACGTTACGTACTGTACAAATTACAGATTTAACTGTAATGTCGTAGAGATCAATTCTGTGATATATCGTCAATTGTATTATCATCCAGGTTGTTACAAGGTAATACATTACGTCGGTATGGTAAAACTATGGAATAATAGGTCAAATATCAGCCCCAGGTGCATTCATTCTGGTCCTTGATCAAGCAAATGAATACAATAATAATGTATAATAATGTGACCAGTGTGAAGACGTTTTAAGGGGAAATTCACTCGCTTTGCCTATAAAGTTAACCACAGAACACCAAATATGAGCGCAACAGTATTACTTCAAGTATATTGATTCACTAAATAAAAATATAGAATGAGTCTTCATTCATCCAGATCAGGGTTTCCCAAACTTTTTTTGCTCGCAACACACCACGCAACATAAATTTCATACACGGCACACGTGCACCTCAACCAAATAACATCCATCACTAAGCCACTAATCTAAATGAATGGTCAGGAAAGCTAAAAGAAAGGTTTTATTAGTTAATACCATGCAATTCATTTGTTGCTTTAGCCGTGGCTAGATATCCGACTTTAACTAGTTCAAAACAGATTACAAGATTTTCTTTTAGTAACCAAGACCTTCATCAGTTATACAAACGACTTACATCTTGGTTGTCACAGCCGATCATTTCACCGTAGGATACCTGATGACATAAGCAATATGTTGGTTCGTTTGGATCTACCGGCATGTCTAGTACGTCAGAGCTTGAATAAGCAGATACCAATGGCATGGGTAGCACAGGTTCAGTAGCTGTAAAAAAATATTTCAGCAAATTGTATATCTTACTACCGATATAAAAACAATGATAATGCTCCAATTGGAATGTATTTTCACTGGCTGATTTTTAATTTATTTTTGTATTTGTTTATATTTCTTCTAGAATTTAAAAGAAGGTAATAAGATTCAATACCAGTTTTCTGTTTCTTTTTGTTAGTTTTGCTTTCATCTTCAGAAGCCGTGGCTCGGCCTTTCTTTTTACGTTTCTTTTCCTCTGCGTCACCCTATAACATATAATTTCCATAAAACATCACAACCTCAATCCAACTCTGAGTAAAAAAAAAATAAATCACCTTAGAGGTACTCGCTGTACCCGAATCTTGTATTGACTTTTCTTTGAGGTCTGCTTCAAACCTAGCCAGATCTGAATCTAGTTTTCTGATATGTTTGTCAACCTAGAAAGAGAAGTTTTACATTAGTCCTTGATATAAGTGAAGTTAAAAACTGTTAGCAGGCATTTGTTTGCTATGCTTGATATGAAACAGGTGATATGTAATATTAAAATTAACTAAAAAAAACATTGTCCCGATGAGATGACTATTCGTTTCAGTTTTTTGAGAGGCTGCTTGAAAATTGATATTAATTTGGATCTATTTAGGAGTAAGACACAATTGCAACTGTTAGGGGGAACTTATTGAAGGAAATTTCTGTTGTGTATGCATATGTGCACTTAAAACCAGACAAGCTTATATGATTTCCCAGTGATGTGTTATCTTGTTCATCTTTTGTCCTTAAGAGTGCATTAAATTGATGCTTAAAACCCTGGAACATTTTCTCCTTTGTTCTTGCAATATTCGGGCACTAGTATCAAAGCTTGAATAAACTGTAATACAAAGATTTATCACATCATCGCCACCCATTCATTGCATAAGAAATTTCTTTCTGTGGACATTAGGAATAGTAGTGATTTAGCGCTCAGTTCCATATCGTGGGAATGCATCAAAGTACATATCATGTAATTTCCTATACACATGTAACAACTAATATAATTTGTCACATAGCGCTTTTGAGACCCCTTCTTACACTGACTATGTAGCAATAAGTAGACAATGTTCAACTGCAGTTGGGTTTGGACCATAATAAACCAATAAATTATCAGATATGCAGATGTGGAGTCCCTCTGTGTAGGTGCATAAAGAGGCAAGAAAGAGCAAGGGACTATAATAATGTATCAGCTAATGGAGATTATGAACTATTAATAAAATTTGAGGTTCACTGAATTTTCTTGTGAAAATTTTAACTACTATTCCACTAATATTAATTTCTTCAGTTCTTTATATGGTAGCTTCACACTTGCTAAAATTACATAGGTAAATCATTACATGCATGGTAAAGCAGCATAAAAGTCCACTAAGATATGTTCATACCATCTCATATGTCTGCATGGCCAGCTGAACTTTGTCATCTGCATATTCCCTGCATTTTGCATAGGATTCTTGAATTTTCTTTATTTGATCAACTCTGATATTGGGTGGCAAATTTTTCGCATCAGTCACATACTTCGAAGTGAGTTTATCAATATCAACCTTTGATATAAAAATAAGAAAATTATGACTAAGATTTCTACATTACCACCAAATCTGGAATGGGAATGTATGTATGGGGACATTCACCTTGATCCCCTCAGAACGTTCATCAAGCTGCCTCATGAGCTGAAAGTTCCTCTGAAGTTCGAATGGTAAAGTTTCAAGACCTAGTAGGGTAAATAAAATGAGAAATTATCTAGTATCGAAGAGTACAGTTTGCGTTGTACAGCAAAAATTTTTGCTAGTTTATTTACATTTAGCTCTATACTATGAAAAAATATTGACTTACTGTCAAGATACTGCTCTAAATACATAGCAGTAGCCATTGTAAGAGTTGCAAAAGTCGATTGACTATCTTGATATCGACCGGCCCGTTATATACAATACAATCAGGCGGAAATCCAAATCGTTCAAAACTGTCAACAGACCGAACATAGCAAACCATATCTTCGCTGTAGCGATTAGCATGGAACCGCAGCAAAAAAAAAGGACTTCAAAAAAAATACAGTCAAGAAAATAAAACGAATTTATTATACACCTACTCCCAAACCCATATCTAGTACCAATAATATCATCAACTTCAATCCCCAAATCCCTTATAAAATACTCCATGTATCCACTTTATGCATGGCAAATACCCTAGTATTTTATGACTTTTTCTCACCAAAACTTAAATTTTTTGTGCTTACAATTTTCTTATTCATTACCTCTCCTATTAGACACAGCCAGGAAGGAGACTAAGTAATTTCAATACAGCAGATTTTATTCAATCTTTGGCAGGAGTGAAAACACAAAAGTTTATTGCTTTCTTGACAAGCAATATGGCTTGGAATATACTCACTTCGAACATTGCATATAAATACTATTGCTAATGTCAGGAAAATTTAGCAAGCATATGCAGTATAAGAGCAATATTTTTTCATACAAAAGTAACAAATATTAACAAAATAGCACCGTTTGTTAAAAACATAGGCATAAAATAGAAAATCAGGCAAATACGATGTTAGTTGTCAATAAAACATTCCATACAAGTATAAAAACAGGCACTGGACAGCAAACTGTTCAACAACACACAAATAATAAGGTACATATAAAGAAAAAAATATGGCCAAAGTTTTGCTGCATATTAAAATCAGAAACAGACTGCACTATATTTAGGGTAACATTCATTTAGATTCAGTAACACTAGGTAGGCATAGGTTGTTTTTTCTCAAGTACAGTTAAACTAAAATAGAATACATATTGCTGGAATAGTCTAATATGAAAAATGATTGTACCGTAAGAAAGCAGTTGATAAATGGAGCAATATGGTAATGGTGCAATGTTTAGAACCGTTTGGAAAGACAAGAAGAATAAAAGAAATGATACTGCAAGGCAAGTGTATCTACATGTGATAATACGGAACATAGTAGTCAGAAATTTCAAGAACAGCATCTTAATTAACATCATATAAAATTAAATCATCAAAGTTTTTAACTGCCGTCTCATCAGTCAAAAAGGAAAAATTCTTTGAAAGGATTGCGAAATAATCTATTTTATTGAAATCATACTGCAGGATAGTACGAGGGAGATATTAATTTTAATATATAAACCAGCAATGGTTTTAATGTGCATGGAAATTTCCTAAGAAAAGTTTTACTGCAAAATTATGTTTAAGAATACTAGTGGTTGTTGTAAATGTAGCAAAAGGTGAAATATATTCTCAAACCTCATTACTATGATTCATTCACGCTGCATTTTTTACCAATCATGGAAAAGATGATATTTTATACAATTTCCAAACACTAGCCCTCTCAGAAATTAAAAAAAAACTTGATCCCTGAGATTTTATCTCAGAGCAGTGCTTTCCAAACTGTGTGTCGCGATTGAATTAACCTCGTTCGATCAGATTACTCGCAAAATTATGTATGTTTAAAATGTGTGTCACTAACTGGAAAAGTTTGAAAAGCTCTGTGTTGGAGTTTGACATTATAGCTATGTCGTCATAGCGATATTTCATGTTGTATTCCAAAATTATTCATCAATACTCATAGTACATTTAAAAGATCTGAATTGTAAAAAGTATTTCATGTCTCTATGAAGATGATAAAATAAAATATAATGGTAGTAATGCAATTGAAATTCCCTAATACACACTATTGTTATACGAATGTCGACATCTTAAGAGGAACATTTCGGGTATCAAGTCCATCACAATCTGCCGCCTCATCATTGTCTCCGCTTGCTATCTCATTTTCAACAGCTAAGGATGAAAAGGCAGGAGAACTACTAAAATTTAGGTCCGGATCACTCGTCCAATGCCTGGTCAATTCCTCAATAAGGTCGCTTCCTGTTATGCTATCTCTGCAAAATTCATATGAATTCTCTTGGGACTGTGTGTTCATCTCTTCTTGATCTTGTGGGTTGATAACGTCCATCTCACAGGACTCAAATTTTTTTTCGTTCTCGGGATCATTTTCTGAATTTTGGAAAAAACTTTGGGGAACTAATGGCAGTTCATGTGACTGGTTTGGGTTCTCTATGTGGAACGTTGGATTGAGAAAAGCATAGTTTGGCGCAAAATCTTGGTCGGTATCCTCTGAATGTGAAGAATTGTTACCATTATAGTTCTGAAGTCTGACCGATATAGGAATGACACCTTGAATGTATGGAGAAATGCTGCCTGTTGCTTCGCTTTCATGTAGCAACGAAGGACTTGAGCTCTGCAAAATAAGTCAGTGAGAATCTCAAATAACGGTAGACTGCCTTGCCTGCAGTGGAGTCTGAAACTCTAATATATCAATTAAGGAACAAAACAAATTTTTGTACACACTCTACAATCAGGACATTTGTCGGAAAATCATAGTATTTTTATAAAATCCAATGCGTCACGTCAGCTTTATTTCTATTCTCATGGGAAAGGCTGATAAATCAACGGATTCGCTTGTTGAATAGTTTTAGTTTCAGTGGACTGAGGTGCACCAGGGCCAGCCTTAGGAGCTGCAGAATGTGAAGCAATCAAAATGTGCACTCAAAACGTCTGAGTTGATCCATTAAATGGATCTAAAGTACATTTTAATATCAGGATATCCCTGCATGTGTGTATAGAATGGGAAATATTTTCAACATAAAACTAAAATTACTGTAACCTGTTATTTGGATGTTAATATAGATATTAAAACTACTGATTAGAGAATTGTATTCTACATTACAAGGCATATGAATTACCTAACCAATCAAAGACTTATTTATTCCCTTGTCGAAATGTAACCTACACATTAATTGAGAGTACACAAGATAGTTGGGATGCATATCTTTCATCCTATGCCTTTACAATATATATTTAAAAAATAATCGAAATCATATTGTCAAATTTATACATATCATATTGAAAAACTTGGTAAACTTTAAACAAACTCAAGTGAGACTTACATTTGATGATTCTCCCTGCAAGGATTCTGGAGGTTTGAGCAACTCTTGCCTCTTCCAATACTGTTTTCTCATCAACCTCTCTTCATCTGTTATAGGAAGATCACCCATGTATGGGAGAAGTTGATCAGCTGGAGCACTGGCATTTGAAACTACTTCAGTCACAGCAGGTAGAGATGACAATTCTTTTACAAAGCTTGGGATTCAGAAAAAAGCTTGGTTTTAGGTGATGAAATGTCAGTTCAAAATTATGGATAGCATAGTTATGCTTTGTCCTGCCTTCATAAAATACAAATTTATACCTTCTTTTTATTATTATTGTTTCTGTTCATTACATCTGGTCAGTATGCTACGTAATCGACAAACGTTCAATTTTGTAAGTATTTAAAATTCGGGTTCGAAAAAATACTATAATTTTTCAGAGTGCTCCAGTTTTCGTTGTGAAACATCACTAGGTGCTATTCCAAGATTAGTGTTGGTTTACAAACCTAACACAAATGTGGTGCTACCTTTTCATTGTTATCTGTAGAGAATTTGTTAAATTTGTGAGCTAAATATATTACCACTGTTAGAAACAGATCTTGACATACAACAGCAGCAAACGACAGGTAAATCTTTGATTTTGAAGGTTATGTATCCAATGCTATCTTATTCGGTAGATAAATACCAAAGCAAGGTAATTTGTTTGACTTCAGGAATAGTAAAAAGCACTTACGTATGATTGCTTTTGGTGCTGGCGTTCCGACTTGGTGGGAAACTCAGCATTGAATAATTTAAAGCGTCTTCATCCTCAGGCATTAGACTTTGGCCAATGTACTAACAATGCAAAGCATATGTTATAATACACAAAATAAAATCTATAATCAGAAAAGTCACTGGCAAAAGCTGGGTTATGTTGTGGTAATAACTGTATTGTAAATAATATAACAAGATAATAATAAGCTGGTAATACAGTTGAGAATCCAAAATTGTTTTGGATTCGAAATATTTTCATTTATTATAACTAAGTGTGCCTTTTTTTCATATGTTTTCGTTGCCCTTGGCTGGTTTCCTTGAACATAAAACAAATGTTCACCATTTTTCACTATACAGGTATTGGGTTTTATGTAAGGTATAAAAACAAAGCATTGAATGTGATTACAGGTAAACAATAGGAAAACAGAAAAACGTCAACATTTTATTTTTGAAATAATGTACAAGTAATGACGCTAGTCATGTTACACTCATACATGGAGATGGAACTCAGATTTCACATGGAAATAATATTTTGTACTTACTCTGATCAGTGCTTACAAACTTGAAGATAAAGACTTTCAGATTTTGGAATTTTGGATAAAGGATTCTCAACTATAATACATCTAATTTAGGACTCTCATTCCATGATTTTTGACAATGTACATACAAACCTCAGGACTTGTGAAAGCAGGGAAGGAAGTTGGTCTGGACATCACCCAAGAGTCTGGAGGATTATTTGACACCCGAAGATATCCGCCTCCGCTCTCAGCATTTTCTTCAGATACGTGAGAAGACGTTGGCAATGTCCTGTTAATAAATGCGTGTAGGCGACTCTCTGATTCATCATCTGAATTGAGCGGAGCTTTTGGTACTGTTAAAAATTGATTGAAATGAAAGTTCTAGTTAGCACAGAGTAATAATAATCTTTCACATGTCCAAAATATCAAATTGATGATTTAATGCATGTTGTTCAATCTCAGCTTCAAATAATTAACTTTCTATAGTCTGACTGGGAATGCCAATCGCTAGCACTCGCGTTAACCGGATACTGAATGAAATTTGGGTGTTATTTGTAACATACCTCGGCAATATCTGAAATTTTAGATCCAGCAATTCAGTGCTGACAAAAATACAGGATGTAATGCTTTTTTATCACTAATATGGGAAATATTACCTGAAAAGTTTAGCGTGTGGCGCAATCGAGAGGGGATAAATTTAGTTGTGAAGCAATAAATAATTGTGAAAGGAAATTATGAAATGCGGTCGATATTACCATGATACAACGTCCTTCCACCTTATATAACAGCATTGACTGTACTCAACTGACACATAGCAGGAGACCTGTACAAAGAGTCACTCTCATGTCATATATCAACTACTAATATTGAGCCTCGACTATGTGAGGTTTCCATTTCTTACGTATCAATACCTTATTTGAGGTATTATCGCATGTTCCTGGGAAGTGAAAGTGGGAACAAGATACCTAGATGTATTCCAAATTATCCTAATTAAAATTCAGGAAAGTCCATGAAAATGGCCACAAGGTATGACAAATGGAAGCCTTTGTTAGTTGAGAATAATCGGTATATACATAAAGTACATTTATATCATTTAAGTACATATACGCCCAAAATGTCCCACAATACGGCAATATCTCTGCAGCGAGGTGACACAAAAAAAAATATTCGCATGATTTGTTGCAATAACGAATATATTTTAAAACTCACCCAGAGATAAAAACGTGGTTCAGAAAGATTTATATTTGGATGAGCAGTCGAGTACCCACGTTTCCCTGAGCAGGGAAATGAGATTTGAGAAGCAAACAATGAATATCAAGTTGTGGAAGAGACAAAAGATTGCATGACTCTTGACCTTAGCGTCATGCACAGATAATATCGACAGCAAAAAATATGTGCAAAATTTTCGCCGACCACCCATGGTGTACATATGAAAAGGCATTTAAAACTGTTAGTACATCTCATTAGTCTGTGAAAATTGCACTTCAAAGGGCGGGAATACCAGAATTTACTTCGGGGAATGGCAAAAGCATTAGTGAAGAAATTTTAAATGGTCCGTTCAGTCAGAGAGGTTGAGTTGCAAGGATAAGGCAACACAAATACAAACCATTACAGTCGTCCCTCGCTATATCGCGAATTCACTTATTGCGGATTCACTACATCGCGCATTTTATATAATATTGTATTGTATGCATTTTAATGTAATATTGTCCCCCCCCTATTTCATGATAAATGCCGTGCCGTACAGTCCTAGTATGTTTAAGCGCTGAAAGTTTAAACAAAATTAAATTACCGGTCAAATAATAGTGGGTAAGGTAAATAAGGTAAATAAGAGTGTGTAAATGATTTACAATGGTTCAAAATACGTTTAAATATATTCAAATAATTAATTGAATATGTGGTTTCTACTTCGCGGAATTTCACCTATCGCGGGAGGCTCTGGAATGCACTAACCGCGANAGTTAAAAAAAATCAAATAACAAATGATTGTGGGAAAGGTTCATTAGTTAAATAAGAGTGTGTAAATGATTTACAATGGTTCAAAATACGTTTTAATATATTCAAATAATTAATTAAATATGTGGTTTCTACTTCGCAGAGTTTCACCTATCGCGGGAGGCTCTAACGCTCTGGAAAGCACTAACCGCGATAGGTGAAGGATTACTGTATATTTCAACAACGCAAGAAATTAAAATTCTCATATTCTGTGTTTACATTCTTATCATTCAACTAGTTCACCTTTTTCTTGTTACCACCCATATTGCGAACACTGTCGAAAGGCAAATATTCCCTGTCACAGACGTGGGTGGCCGAAAGAACCAGGCAGTGGTTATTGTTTTTGATGGGTTAACATTATGTTATGGTATTAGATTACACGAAGTACGTAACTTTCGCATGGCATGTTGATCATAACAAGTGGGTTATTGCAGGAATGTTTGAGTGACACATGACTGTTACTGAACTATATTTCAATGCTCTTTTCACTATTGCCAGTAATTTTGTCGTATGACAGAAGTGGTAGACCTCTCAGGACCAGAACTTGCTTAAAAATAAATTATCAGAGTAAATAACATATTTGTATGTAATTTATTTTTCTAGTACTGGTAGGAAGGTATGATAATGGACTGGCTTTCGCAAACCACAATGAGTCTCTTGAATGTAAAAAGCATTATATGTGCTTTGAAAGTTCCCTGTAAATTTCACAATGGGGAAATGGGAGAACAAAATTGTTGACAAAAGATTAAGATTACTTATTACCATAACCAATCTTACAAATTTATTCAATTAGGTAAAAAACTATTAAGTTTCAGTACTGATGATGAAATTTCCCGGGTTTCAATTCGCCAAAAAATATCGTACCCACCATACTTGCAACTTTGTCCGTATTACAAAAAGACTTTAATAAAAATAACTTATACCATACACAATACGGGAATGCAAATTCAGAAACAATATATCAAAGCCTCAATTTGTATAAAAAAAAATGACAGACACAGAGCAACTAGAACCCCTTCTCGACTAAGGAAAATGAAATGATACCACTTTTATGAAAAATGAAACCAACTACCAGTGAGTGTGAAAATTTTCTGTTTACTTTTATTATTAACTTTATGTTAGGGGAGAGTTGGGTGCATTAAAAGTTGACACCTAAACAGTTAAATGACCCAAAACTGGGATAAAATCTGCTGTGTTTTATCACTGATAACTATTACAGAAGTTATCAATTTGAAACTCTCTGGCACTACATGTAACAGTGTATAATTATCTGTGTCATATTTTGTGTTCTCGTATTTCATCATGTTTTGTGTCATTGTGTGGATCTACAGTATCATATCTGTCATGTATCGTAATCTGCCACTTTAAAAAACACCTCACCCATAATTCCTCCACCTTCCACCCCATAAGTTTCTAGCTTAAGAGTGGGGGGGCATATTGTAGCTATAAGTTCTATATCGCGGGAATGAATCAAAGTGCATATCATGTCATTTCCTATACATATGCAACAAAGACTATAATATGTCACATAGCGCAGATGAAGTCTAAGATGAGTCTAGACTCTAGATGTAATCAGTTATACAGATATGGAGTCGGACTACGCAGGCATGTAAAGGGCAAATAACTAATGTATTATCTAACGGAGGGCATATGGAGTAACAAATAGCATGTATAGTAAGCCCCAACAGTGCTCTGTAGTTGAAATCGAAACCTGATAAACAGAAGACACACGCAGCGTACAGGCCACATTCAGGAGTAATCCATTTCAATTTCAACAGAAAAGGCACAAAATAAAACAATTTTAATGAAATTAGAACTTTTTGATCTGCACCGATTCAGGTAGGTTTCGAATGACTGTTTTACCAGATACTCTAATATTATATTAGAGAAC
The DNA here is from genome assembly GCA_013436055.1 of Halocynthia roretzi. Taxonomy (NCBI): domain Eukaryota; kingdom Metazoa; phylum Chordata; class Ascidiacea; order Stolidobranchia; family Pyuridae; genus Halocynthia; species Halocynthia roretzi. Next base: position 10,266 of record QRAM01000617.1, on the reverse strand, counting down.
GATTGCCTTTGAAATTGAATATTTAAATATGACTGCTGTCATTTTAGCCATTGTTCAAAGTTATAGTGTCATACTCATGCAAAATGAGATAAAGTAACGCTAGTTATAAAATCTGAGCATTTAATAAAGTGAACCCACGTTAAGTGTGATAATTGGGGTCAAAATTTTTTGCTAAACAAGACTTGTAACAAGACTTTTTTGTTACTGCATTCAATATATATCAGCATTAGCATTTATATTAGCTTACACTTGCTTTAAAGAAGCAATGGATAGAATGTGTGATGAAATATTCGTTACAGTGGTTTATTTAAAATTAGCATGAATTCTTTAAAGTGTAATACAATGATGTTATCCAAATCTGGTGCCAAACATCTAACGCAGGAAGGATCTCCTTCCACGTTACTTACCAAATATAAATATTATGTAATAATTAGAAGAGAGGCAAAACATGAAAAGCGTGTCCGGAATAAACAAAAACCTTTCGGCAAATGAGCCGAAAGCGGCGAAACATAATAAAAGGAAAACGTAATTGGGGCATTGGGTAATGACGGAGGGAACCCTACTTAAGAGAGGGCACGGGAGATACGTGAAAGTGCGTCGGCAGGGTCCGGTTGATACCTTTTTCAAATAAACGAAATATCGCTAATGGGCGATGGGTAACGCAAGAACGACGTTACAACAACAGAAATAAATGAGGTCGAGTGCCTCAATGAAAGGACTTTTATTTGTTACAGAAAACACAGCAAAGACTTCCAGGTTTAAATGCGGGGGTGTTTTGATTCTGTTACGGTGCACCATGGTTCGATGATAGTAGAAGTAAAACTGCTAGAATATCAGCTCAAGTATTTACTTCCAGTATGCATGCGATCTTAGATGTAGTTCAAGCGCCATTTTACACATCAATAGTATGCTTAACATGGTATATGAATACCTAAAATCTGAGTGAACTAGCAGTCATTCCAACAATGGTTCCTATCAGATAAATAATTTTGTGGAAGTGGTGGCTATGGGCTTATTAGTCAAGGTAAATTTTGGAGATAACTAGCAATTCCAGATATATCAAGTGTATACTTCAGAAATGTGCACGAGAGAGTGTGACTGATGGAAAACCAAAATAGAAAGATGATATGGAGTTGAATGTTGATGATGGAGATATGCACTCGTGAGTGCCATTTAGTCTAGTGATATTTTTATAATAAACACCACAAAACCACACAATATTATTACATACTTTATAGTTGGGGTTGATGGCCTACCAAACAACAGACTATTTGCACCCTAGGCAAGGCCAGCTACCTGCATCCCCGGCTTAAAAAACATTGCCAACTTCGATTAAACTACTGTAATTTTTTCTTAGATCATTGCACTACTTTTTTTTTACCTTAAACGACTAATTTATAGATATATAATCTAAGTCTATACACTAGGTCATTGTCTAGTTGGCTTAAAGGCACCAAACACTAGCATGAAGACAAGAATTATTCAATGTTACTACGTTTACACTATAAAAATGGTTTTCTGCCTGAATATTCAGTGACTATTAGTTAGTTGCTTGGCAACTGTGTTGCAAAAATCATAACAGTATTGAGTCTCTGGCAGTAATTGTGAAGTGTTGTCTCTGGAATCAATATAATCCTGATATTCCAAATACAGAATATGGTACTTAGGTATTCAGGAATAATTCTAGATTTCTTATTTGAAACGACAATTTCAAATACTATTCTGGAGTTATTAATGTAACCATGAATATAGTTTACAAAAGTTTCAACCGATAGATATTTGAAGAAGAAATATGAATAGGGAATAAAAAGCTAAATCGATAGGTTGAAGAAAATGTATTTGAATAGTAAGATATTTGAATATCAAGGATATAAAATTCTAAACCTCACATTTCAAATTTTAAACTAAATTTAACCTATTTCATAATAAAAATTGAATTAAACTCACCAGTGACGTCATTTTCAACAAACGCGACATTATCGAAACCCAGTACCGCAGCAGTGAATCGGTTTTCTGGTGACCTGGGTGAACGAGGGAGCTCGTCCTCTTCTATGCAATCTTCTTCTGAGGTTGTCACAGTTGTGTAATTAATATTGGCCTGCAGTTGATATTCAGCCTCTTGTAACAGATATGCATTACGTCTCTGTAAAGATTCGATCAGTTCGATGATTTAATGGGTGA
>QRAM01000616.1:18082-44837 GCA_013436055.1 Halocynthia roretzi | reverse complement strand
AATAGAATTCAACCTAATAAAGAATATATGTTATAGGCCGCATGCATTGTAATTTTTACAAATATCAAAATAAACACCGCGAATGACAGAAGTGAGATGAACCCACGCCCCCAGGAGAGACTGCGACCTGAACGCAGCGCCTTAGACCACTCGGCCATTCTGCCTACGTTGTAAAGGCTTAACGCTTTCGACATTCGTTCTATTTTTATCAATTTCCCTGGCTTTATTTTTTGACCCAGTAATATAATCGATGAAAATTATTTGTGCCTAAGTGTTTGGTAGGCAAACCAAGTTGGCCGAATGGTTAAGGCGTTGGACTTAAGTTCCAATCGGCAAATGTCTGCGTGGGTTCGAACCCCACACCCGGTATGTCCCCCAATAACTTTTTTAACTCATATCTATGCGATACTACTGTAACGACTTAATTCGAAAAGATTCGCCCATGCAATTGTGCTGTAACATATCATTGTCTAACACAGTGAAATGTATGTTATTGGATAGTTAACGATGTTTTCTTTATCACCTATTATGATTTCAGCGACAGGGGTAAATAGCTGGTGGTTTAGCGAATGCGTGACTGAAAATAATTCTACTCTATTGATTTTGTTTGTCTCCTTACTTCAACTCAGCTAATTGAAGTAAATTATTGTAATTTGTCGAAATATCTTGTTAATGTATCACATTAAAATGGGAATTATTAGATATTTGACGATGCGACACTTCCTACCCTTCATCATCTCACGGACAGGGGCAAATATCAGGATTTCTAGCAGATGTAGGTCTCAAAATAGTTTTCTTTCCCTGAATTTACATGTCTATCAACTTTAACACAGCTTATCGAAATTATATATTGTAATATATCTCTGCTCTTTTGAATTTAATTCAAAAAGACTCTCGTGTAATGTGGAGTACAATGAATAAAATGTACGGAGAAGTTATTTCTGCTAGTTCTAAATAGCATGCATGTCATGTTGCTAATTTTCCTTAGTTAACAAATTTTTTCGATTGATTCACAACAGTTTGTTGCATCTCTTGCCGTGTTCGAATTTGATCACTCGTCTCAGTAACGATGTTGGTTGTTTCGAGTTCCTGTTTATTGATGGTCTCCGAGATAACGGACTAGCAAATAATCTTGATTCTTGATTGAGGAGTTCATCGATGCGTTCATAATTTTCGTTGCGATACGATGCAGCCATTTTACGGTTTTCACGATTTTGATAGAATAAATTAAATGATTCATTGTCAGAATATTTTCCATTATACAGTAAATAGTTCATAGTGTTCAACTTTTGGTGATGAAAAAATCGTGGCTAGATGAGATATATATTAAAGTTTTTATACCTTATATAATGCCTTTCTTTATCCCATGACGCGGTATTATTGATCATCAAAAATAACTTCTATTCATTGCGCACTTTAAGATACATGTGGAGAGACCTTGACGTTTCATTTTTGTTCATTCGGTATAATAAAACTTTGATAGGTAATCAATATAGTAAAGATAAGAAAGATATGCACGGGCTATTCCTTTATCTGAGTACTTGAATTGAACCTACAAAAGAATATATGTTCTAGGCCACATGCGCCTTATTCTTTACAAATGTCAAAATAAATACTGCAATGACAGAAGTGGTATTCAAGCCCACGCCTCCAAGAGAGATTGCGACCTGAACGTGTTGCGATTTGGGGTTGCCAATGTTGCGGTTACCTTTTTGGTACAGTTTATTGTTAGTTTATTTTGTACTCTGTTGTGTAAACCGCTACAAATACACTCCTGATTACAAAGAGGAACTCCGTTTCTTCGCCCGATACTCGGAAGATCGCGTAATAACAAACGTGATACTTCGGTTAAATGATGTCTCTTTGTAGTTATAAATCAATACACGTTTTCGTATTTACACTTCTGACTCTATTCACAGGCTCGTATCATCAACACAAACCAGCAAGTATTAAACTCACAATTGTATTATTTAGAACTGTTTTATCCAGTATATATTTCACTTTACGTCTCAACCAATATCACGAGACTTATTTCTACTCTATCGCCACGCTAGTCAGCTTCTCTCTATCTTCCCTGTTTGTTTCCATACAGTTACTTTTTCCACAGTTAAAAGTCATGCTTAGGAAGTGTTTTCATGGCTTCACATGTTTCCCAGCATGAAGCGCCCGTTTATCTTCATGCCATAACATATCCCGTTATCGTTGTATTCTCCACTACTATTTGGTCACAACTATTACCATCATTAAAGCACTGTAACACAGTAATAGTTGTGTCTCAATTAATTGCCTTGAGTCATTGACTAGACCAGAGCTTTCCAAACTTTTCCAGTTGGTGACACACTTTTTAAACATACACGATTTTGCGACACAGCAATTCAGTTTTAATAGTAAACCAAAGGTTAATTCAGTCCCTATTATGTATGTTAAAAAATTGTGTCACCAACTGGAAAAGTTTGGAAACCACTGGTGTCTAGTCACTAGAGTAGTGCTTTCCAAACTGTGTGTCGCCCATAGTGCGTAGTCGTGTCGCAGATGTAAGGTGTTATTATAATATTTTAATCCTTGCAAATATTTACAGATTATTACCCATGAATAATAACAATCACATTTGTCTTGGAAATGTATCTTTATATGCTTACTCATTCAAAGGTTTTCTCAAGAAGTTTTGTTATCAAAATATCTCATGGGGGATTGAATTAACATCTGGTTTGCTATTAAAACTGTATTGTTGTGTCGCAAAAATATGTACTGTATGTTTGAAAAGTGTGTCGTCCACTTGAAAAGTTTGGAAAGCTTTGCACTAGAGTATTGACAACAACTAGAATTGTACACAATTATGCAGAACTCCCGTTGTTTTTGATTGTAAAGTTGTCACATTATCCACTATTATCCATTACCACTAGCATCTCCGTGCTCAGTTCAGATCAATGTAGTGTATCATCTACATTCTAAATTGCGTGTGATTGGCAGCAAACTACATATGTGCCACACACAGATATATGCCAATAACACCCTGCATCAGCTATTTCTCATTGTTGTAATGGTTCGTAGCACATGCTCATACGTCCCATTACGTCAGCGGCCATTGTACAACCTTTTCTTCGGGACTCTTGTTTTTTACTGTTAATCCTATTAATTAATTACGGGACGAAAATGGAACATGCACGCGGTTAAAAAAATGCAAATTGAGGTGTGTTTTTTAGGCTATATCTTGAACCGTATAACACAAAACTCAGGGAATGCATATGACTTGAAGTGTACCTGCTGAAAAATAAGAAAAATATTTTTGAAAAATTGAAACTGTCTGTTCGACTGTAGGCACGAGTTCTTCTCTGGCATACTGTCTGGTTGTCGTGCGAGAGAATTATCGAAACGGTTAATTCGTAATTCGCATATTTCACGGTAACGATTACAATGAACTCCAATTACAGCGGGAATGAATTCTAAAAATGATAAATAGCTCTCTTCAGAAATATCGTAACCCATTGCTGTTAGTAAATGTGCTGTAATATTGTTACATTGCAGTTTACTCGCGAAGAATTGATTTTGTAGCGTTAATCTGTAAAATGTTTCATCGACCTGTGCTCTTTGTAGGATATTGCAACAGACTTCTACACCAACAAAAGTTCTTTATGAAACACGCTGGGAGATATCCATATCCGTTATCAATTATTCAACCGAGAACTTCTACTAATGCCTTAGTAGTAGTAACACCAACAAAAATTCATATAAGCAGGAGCCGTACTAATCAAAGTACTGGTGTGCAAAGTCACATAAAAAGAAACTATACATGGGTTAGACCTAAAATAAAACAACATAAGCGCTCAACAATTGGATACGTGACGGAAGGATGCGTCTGTGTAACATATGCAATGGCTGATAAATATAAGTGTGTGTACATAATGATTTTTGATTTTTTTTTTAAGTAATACATTAATTCACTTTTACAGTATGCAAGCTCTGGTGATGGATATTCTGAAGGATGATAACTTCTTTTGTGGTGAATTGCCGAGCGATTTTTACAATGCTTCTCGTATTGGATCTAAAAATCCGAATGTTCTTGCTGATGCAAATTTTCCTGGAGAGTTGTTTGTGTTCAGGTACTTCTGAATTATTATCGATAATCATGGGCATGCGCTGAGACTTCTGGGGAGGTCAAAGGAATATACTTCCACTATCATAGATTGCTTCGCATATACATATATAAATTACATCTGAGATTTCCCATTACAGGTATAAGAGAGATATAATGTTAATTAAGAATAAGTAATACTTGTTAGTAATTTGCTAAATAAGTGCAAGTATAAGTACTATCTGCAATTGTACAATGAAGTAGCTGTATGGCTTTTAATCCAGAGTAGGACAACTGCTTCTTTTCCTCCGTTGATATATTGATAGAACAGTAATTGTTGACATTATTCATATCCGTGCTAGAATCGTTTCAGTAGTCTTGACCACCAAGAACGTATTTGAAACGTATTTAGAGATAAGATATGGTTATGGGTCAATGGGAATAAAAGTATTACCCGAGGATTTGCAGGTTCACGGGATGTTCTATTATTAACATTTCCATGCTGCATCGATTACAAGATTCCTATACATTGAAATAAACTTTATTAGAGAGGGATCTTTGTCATTCTGGAACATAAAGCAAACTGTGATGAATGCGATTATGCGACTAGCACGGAAGCACTCTTCTGATCTTTATGCCATTAATTTGATTAATTGGGAGAGAGAAGAAATGCTTTACAATTATACACCCAGTGCAGCAAAGTTTTCAAAAGGTAATGTATCATGGTGTATAGAGGATAGGCCTACTTAGTGCAGTAGCAAAATTAAAACAAATTGCATTTCCACAGGATTTTTTTACCTTTCATCCAGCTATGATGAAAATTCAATACTGGAAATGTTTGCTTTTGCGAATGCCCTCGTGGTTTCTGTCAAATTAGCTCATTGGGAGCATTCCCTGGATGATTTGATCAACTCAATTCAGTCTGTTCCAGAGGAGCTAATGAAGGGAAACAAGCTAAGCTCCCATACATCAGATACTGTACTTCACAAAATTGGAGAGATTCTTCTGATAAGGTGATACATTCATATCAGCCATACATATAAAAAGGAGTTCATTTGTATTTGTTTGTCTGAAGCTATAGCTGGCCAAACCATACACACTAGAAAGCTGGAATTGGGTTTGAAATCTTTCCTAATTTCGATTGATGATCGCCCAATTGAGTGAGATGACGTCAATAGGCAGCATCCTCATCTCGGTCGTAACTGAGCAATGCCGGCGGGCTCCACTAGTATTTTTTATTAAGAAAAAACCTGAATAGTGATTTCGTTAAATATGGATATACATGCCAAAGTTTCGGGATATTATTTCTTAAAATTTTTGTTTAGCGGCAGCAATCTGCGAATGAACATGAAGGTAACAATAGGCGTTATTTCGAAATGATATTTTGGATGGTAGCGTGATTTGGCGAGTTATTCGCTGATGCTACATGGTTAACCAAATGGTCACCGAATAAAGAATCCTCACTTAGGCACTTACTGTGCTCAATGAGGAAAAAATAGTTAAGAAGAGCCTCAGTAAATCTTAAAAAAACTATCTGATTGAAAATTAGTGCCATACAGATATTGGCCTGCATTCCAGTGTGAAGCAGTATTATGTTTATACTTAAATTCTGATTGTGTGATTAAGATAATATTTAAATAATGGACTCTGGTGAAGTTACCTCGAGTGTATTTTTATATGCATGCTACAAAATAAATGCCTGTTAGTGGTGGCCTAGATAAAATTTGTGCTCAGACAATCGGCCTTTTCAAGAGCCCACTTGCAGAATCATTTACATTTCAATTTATGTAACCTATTGAACTAGGCTAGCCCAGGCCAGGGCTGGATAAAATTGTGAAGTGGGGAATATCTTCAGGAATTTCCAAAATTAGTTTTGGTTTTAAAAGTTTAGATGATATATTTGACATGGAGCAAATAGTTCTTCATGAAAAGCAAAAACAAGGTTGATTTGTGTTTCATAGGCTGAGTTTTGTTTACATGATGAGAAAAAACAAGCGAGGTTTTCAAACAAACTGATCTCGTAAACTATTTTCTTTTTAGGCATAAATTGAATCTGCAGTACAATCTATTAGATGTTCCTGATGCATACTGGGACCATGAAAACCTGGAACAGCTCTACACAGACACGACTAAGTAGGTGTTATACAAATAATATTTAAACAGTGTTCCTGACCGTTATCCTGTTTTAGATTTCTCAACATAAACAGGAGAGTTAAGTTAATGAATGAAAAGCTTGACTATTGTGCTCACATGGTTGAACTACTAAAGACACATCTGCATGAAAAAAAATCACTGCGTGTTGAGCTACTAATTGTCCTCCTTATATTTATTGAGGTAAATGTCTGAGAAAATTTACTTTTTTGATATGATGTAATGATAATTCTGAACTTTCTCAGATAATATTTGAAGTAATTCATTTATTTGTGTTGCCATACATGTGAGAGAACACACACTACTCTACAAGGCGAATGCAGGTATGTGATAAAGTTGATTATAAAAGAGAAGTGATTAATCGATGAGGTCGTTGGTTTTTCAAAGTATGTTCAGTCTAACCTTTTTTCAGTATACCTCCCTTACCAACCCGACACTTGCATTTCCTCCTCAGACGCTTGATCATTACAGAAAACAAAAGAACAAAAATGTACCACATATTTACGAATTTTCATACAAGTTTGAGCACCCTGAGTCTCGTGCTGAGAAACTAATTGTCATTTGTCATTACAACTCGATGTTAGTAGGTAAATATAGATCCTAGAAAACTATCATGTAGCGCGTTAGACTTTGCGTAAACAGAAAAAAAAACCTAGAAACTATTTCCTCCCTCATGGGCAAATTTCCTCCCAGGATTTCTAAATTCCTCTTTTAGGGAGCCAAGTTGCTCCGGTTGAGAACTACTGGTCTAACCGTATGTTGGAAGGCTTCTGTATTATCTATTCTTCCTCAATAATATCTCTCCTTCCTTCTGACATAATATAGCTTGCTAACATTATTGAACTCTCTTTTGCACTTGAAAACACATGAAACTGCCAACACTGTATAATTTCTGTTACCCGTTTTGACTGCAACTCAGGATTGGTTTATACTTGTTATCCATAATAAAATCTGATGCCATATGTCTCAATCAAATGTAAAGTAGTTAAATACTATGGAGGAATATCTACAGTGGTGCCTAGTAGTTTGAACGGCCCTAATGTCGAACGCTCTAGACTTTGAACTCAGAATTTGAGAGAAATTTCATTTGACGTTAGCACTACGCGGAGTGAAAAATGCGCTAGCTGCAAGAACAACATCTGTTGTGCTCCTAATTCGTCTCTCGCTGTGAAAGCATCTCTCACATATCGTTACCCTTTGTGTGTTTTCAGTTTCCCTTTTTTGCTTTATTTTTGGTGTTTTTGTTTATAATTGCAAAAGATATTTTTTCTTATCTTTCAACCATGTCATCCAAGAAAAGTGTGGAAGCAATGTAGCGCTATAATGTACGGTAGTTTTTGTGATCGGCAGCATATTGAAATTGACGCGGGCTAATTAAATTTGACCATTTGTTTTGAACCCAGGCAGAACTTATTTGAGCAAGTCTTGATAATTTGTTAACAGTGCAAATTAACATCAATGCATTACAGTAATTAAATGGAACCGTTGATTACACTAGCATGGATTTTACCATCAACCTTAATAGGGATTTTGCCAGCACCAGAGTGCTTTTTTAACCTTGAAATTATGTGTATTTTTTATTTATTGAAATAGTTCCAGATTAGGGACTGGGAACGGATTCCCTCATACTTCATATTGGGAAAATTGATACGTATCTTGAACAATTCAGAATTCGAACGGCCTCGTTTCAAGGCACCACTGTTTATTGTAGTCGGCAAAAACGTTCAAGATAAAAGAGCACAGTAATAGCAATCATCAGCAAATAGATATTAAACAGAATGTTAGAAAAGTCCCAGCGCACTTAATTATTTACAAACACCTTGTATTTATTATTATTTATTACATATTATTCCAAGGATAATTACTGGTAATTTCTTTGTTTCTATAACAGGAAACTAACATGGTGTAAAAATGCTAAATACTGTTGAGAATCCGAAATACGGAAGTATATTTAATGCTGACATGACACGCCACAAATTGTTTTCCAGTTTTCTTTTATATACCAGTATACATATCGAATACTTTGTTTTCATACCTTACATAAAACATTGGTTTGTTTCACATATTATTAATGGATAATTACTGGTGATTTATTTATGTTTCCATATCAGGAAACTAGCATGGTAAGTAAAAATGTTCAATACAGTTAAGAATCCTTCATCCGAAATTCCAAAATCCGGAAGTTTTTTTAATGGTGATATGAAATGCCACAAACTGATTCTCAGTTTCCCTTCATTTACCAATATTAATAGCTTACATGAAACATAATATGTGTAAAGTAAAAAATAAAATACGAATGGCGTATGGGTTTTGTAACCTTTTAGTACAAAACATGCCATCATATGTGAAGACTAATATCTTATTTTTCTTAGTGTTTTCTATGAAAAAATTAATAAAAGTGTATATACAACTACATTCAGGGTAAGTATGTAACTATTTTTTGAATGTAAATGGTTAGAAATGTAATGGAAAATTAGTAATCAGTCCTGTTGAGGTGGAACTGGACCCTTTGGTATTTCGTAGGGTTTTGTGTAATCGAATCGGACATTAGACGGCTCTTCTAAACATAATCCTTCCTTTGATGCTGCCTCTTTGAACTGAGTCACTGATTCAGAATTAGTTTCAAGGCTCGAAGGAAAAGATAGAGCCACACATGAGATTCCAGCTCTCAAGCAACGTTGTGCAACGACACGTCCAAGATTGGAGCATGCCGAAACATCAGTGAATTTATACAAATGTCTCTTGATACACCTGCAATAAGAAGTACGACAATATACTGTTTGGTTTTCTGACTATAAGTATAGTATGTCATACCGTTCTGTAGTGTTAGCGGAGATAATGACTTCACCGGTGTGATGTTCTACCTCAGCATAGGAATGATAATTTGATCCATACAAGATCAATCTGTAAAAGGGATTAATTTGACGGTAGGGTTACTTCTACTCCAGCTAAATAAATTTTAGTTTGAAGCGGATGGGAAAAATTCGCTAAATGTTGGGGCATTCAAGAAAAATTTGTCACTACTTTTCCTCGCCTGGGAACTCAAAAAAGTGCCTAGCAGCTCGGAAGTGCTATGTAGTTTTGTTGTTGAAATATAAAGGTTTTATATATGTATGATGGAGTTGAGAGATAGGAAGTTAGCAAAACTTTTGATTTATTAAATGGTTAAACAAAGTAAAGAAGTAAGGGAAAAAAAGGATCCCGGGAGGGGAAACATTGTGACTAAGAGTATTAGACATTATTGTTATTATACCTCAGCCCACTGTTTTAAGTATACTGGATATCATTTTTTTAGGGCATAAAGGAGAACAAATTGGAAGTAGTGCCTGATGGATGACAAGGTCATGACAATGCCGGACCAGTACAGGTCACTGGCCTCTAATGCCTTTTTTGAATTAAGATAGCGGATAGTTCAACTTCACCTTTTTTATTTACCTGTGGTAATATTTCCTCTTTGGCATATTGGCTGAATTCTTTTTCGCATAGCCACTTCCTTCAAGCCCCCAACCACAATCCATAGCACTGTATGAAAGTCTTTCTAAATTTCTTGGGTTTTTATTAACAAAGTTTATTAGTGGTTTTATAGAATCATTATCATGTTCAGTCTTCTCTATGTAATTCGCAGAACTGGACTTTGAACCTGAAATAGAACAATATGCAATAGGAAGAAAAAAAACAATAGATGTATGGATTTTCCAAAATGGAAAATACACGTCACTCTCGCAGCATTGATTTATTTTATGTCCTTCATGTAAGTGATTTTTATGATATACTACAAACAACCTGAACCAAAATGAGCTTGAATACCCGATAACAGTTTACGTTGCCGTTAGAGAACATTATTCAAAATTCTCAACCAATCTTAGGCTGTACTAATTTGTGATATTTACATGCTTATTCATCACGCATAATTGGCATGGCCGTGTATCGTTCCCCAAAGTGAGTCATGAGTTCCTGGCGTTATATTTAATTACCTGATAATTGTTCTTTTATTTATAAACAGTACTTACATGTGGGAACTGAATATCGATGAAGCGCTAGTCTCCGAAGTAAAACTGTACACGATGCCATCTTTAAAATTCTGCCCATCGCCGCTACAACCAGCATCAGTGCAAAAAGCACCAGGTTATAAGATTTACAAGAGAATATTGGGGAAGAATATTTTGTACGTAAGAAATGTATGGATATTCCTATCTAAGCTACATGGTAAACGTTAAGATTATAGATGTAGGTAAGTTTTTCCTTATTTAGAGGTGTTTCGCGTATGCCAGGTGGGTGAAATTTTCACAGGATCCCAAAATCACTCTACCGTGACCGCTGACAAAGCAAAATCAACGATCCGTGACCGACTATCGAACATTGCGTGAATTAAATTTTTTTTGCCTGTTTCACGGTATTTTCGGCTGCTTCGACCAGCGTAAACTCACTTGAAATTATGAACGTAATTTTCTGCATATTTTTCTATCATATTTCTGTAAAAAAAGTGGAATAAAATGGAAAATAACACTCGATACTGGCGATATGACCTTAATAGGGTTTACTGCAGCACCAGTTAGGTAGACTGTCACGTAAAAGTCACGAGCCAACAACTAAAACTGCGTAGCGATAACTATATCTAACCCTAGCCCATACCCTAATCCTGACCATATCCCCAATACTATACCTGGCCCTAACACCGATAACGTCGCACTCGTTTAGGGTGAGGTATTGGGTTGGGGATATGGTTAGGATTAGGGTTTGGGCTAGGGTTAGATATAGTTATCGTTACGCAATTTTAGTTATTAAATAAGCACGGAACCACGCCGGCTCTTCGCTTATGACATTCTACCTAACCGGTGCTGCAGTGAACCCTATCAAGGTCATAGTGCCAGTATTAAGTGTTATTTTCCATTTTATTCCATTTTTTTACCGATATATGATAAAAAAAATATGCAGAAAATTACGTTTGATTTATTTAAAGGAAAATGATAAAAAAAATTTGCAGAAAGTTACGTTGATAATTTCGAGTACATTTACGCTGGTCGAAGCAGACGTAAATACCGTGGAACAGTCGAAATTTTCGTAAATTCGTAGTTTGATATTGGGTCACGGTTCGTTGATTTTGCTTTTTCAGCGGTCACGGTAGAGTGATTTTGGGGATCCTGTGAAAATTTCAGTCACCTGGCATACGCGGAACGCCTCTAAATAAGATAAAACCTACCTACATCTATAATCTTAACGTTTACGAGCTACATAAGGGAATGATTGTACGAAAAATTATATATATTTTAAATCTGACGCGCGACTCAAGCGGGGATTACGTTCCAGAGCCTCCCGCGACAGGTCAAAATCAGCGAAGTAAAAACCACATCTTTATTTAATTATTTGAATATATTTTGAACCATTATAAATCATTCACACACTCTCACTTGGTCGGCGTTACCAACATAGTTGTACCTTATTTTGAAGTGTTCTACAATGGCCAGATGGTTCAAATTTTCACAGGTTTCCCAAAATCACGCAACCGTGACTGGTGGAAAAGAAGAATCGGCGGGCCGTGATCAATTTTCAAACTACGCATTTACGGTATTTTCTTCTGCTTCGACCAGTAAATTGACTGTAAGTTATACACGTATTTTTCTAGACATTTATTTTATCATATTCTTTAAAAAAAATGGAATGAAATTGTAAATAACACTCAATACTGGCACTATGAGATTTATTCGCTTCACTGCGGCACCGGTTAAACACCGGTTAAGTAGACAGTCCCGTCACCATTACAGAGACAAGCCAGCATGGTTCCGTGCTTATTCACTAAAATTGCGTAACAATAACTATATCTAACCCTAATCCCGACCATATCCACAACCCCCATTCCTGAAGTTAACAACGATAACGTCGCACCCGTATATGGTCAGGACTAGGGCTGGGGTTAGATATATAGTTATTGCTACGCAATTTTAGTAATCAAACAAGCACGGAGCCACGCTGGTTCGTCGCTGTGATTGTGACGGAAATGGTTCGTTGATTTTGCTTTGTCAGCTGTCATGGTTGAGTGATTCGGGGATCCTGTGGAAGTTTCACCCAATTGGCATACCTGGAACACCTCAAAATAAGGTACAACTATGTTACAACTATGTTCTTAACGCTTACCCTCTTATTTACCTAATTAAACTTTCCCACAGTCATTTGACCTGTTATTTATTTATTTTTTAACTTTTAGCGCCTAAACATACTAGTACTGTACGCCACGGAATTTATCATGAATTAAAATACATACAATATTTCATTAAAATACATACAATACAATATTATATAAAATCCGCAATGTAGTGAATCAGCGATAAGTGAACCGTGATATAGAGACTAGATTATACACTGTACTTCGATGACACTCCACAAAGAATATTTATCGGTGGTTGTAGTTACTTTATATCCATGCACAGTTGCGTCGTTGACATTTAGCAAGGCATTTTCTTTCGAAATACTGCGATAATAAATTTATTTGCAAGTAGAGGGAGTAATTTATTTACTTAAACAAATTCTCATTTTTTATTGCATTGTCATTAGTATTGGCATAGTCTTTAAAGACTATGGTATTGGGATGATGGTTGATCGGTAAAGGACTACACCCTCTAGCGTGGAGCATATTTTATCTCCCACTGTTAGATGACTGATGACGTCATGTAGTTCCAGGTTAATGTTGAATGAATGAATGCGTGATATGGAATATCAGTGGCACGGCTGCCAGTTGTTAGAAATTGCAGTTGAACCGTGCCTAATATCAGGATGCGTTCTTGAAATACGTGACAGTAAAATTTCGAAGCAGATTAAATATTATGTATTATGAATGTACAAGAGAAAGCCTAACGTATAAATGAAAGTTGAACAACAGTGAGTCTTACTAAATCTCGAATGAAGAGGACTAAGCGTTGATTATTTAGCCACACTAGTGCACTAGTACCCTTCTGAGAGCTATCGAAAAAAATGTGCCTTTTTGAAGGATCATGAGTGAAGTTTGGAGTTGATACAGGTGCATACTACACTTACACCCTGAAATCAGGGCCAGTTCATAGTGGTAGTAGAAAGGTGTGTGCCTATAATGGGCACACTTGGTCTAGGAAGTTTTTGGTAGAAGGTAGTAAGTATGTTTCATCTGAAAAATAGGTAACCAAACATTAACTAGCCTTTTATAGGGACCACACTTTACAACCTGCACTGTTTAATTTGTATATATAAGGGGTGGCCAACTTCACCTAGTTTGAGATCAACTAGTAGAAATTTTCTTAATACCCCGCGATCGACTGGTCAATAACGTAACTTTTTTCCTTTGACTCTGTTACTGTACCTGGCTTTGTATTTAGCTTTTGGAGAGCGGTAGGATTACTAGTAACTATCATTAGTGCATGCCTTGATCAATTTGTTTGTCTGAATATTTGTTAGAATTCCTTGTGAATAATATGTATGACCATATAATCATTTCATATCAGAATATAATGAGATAATTTGCAAGAAATTCACTTCTTGAATCTTGCTGAACTTCTTGAAAATAATAAACACAAACATGATAAGGACAATAAGACAAAGCTTTAGACGGAAAAAGAAACCTAAAGTTCCAGAGAGCACACAGCCACCGGAATGGCAACAAGATGAGACTGCTGTACAAGCCGGATCTTGTAAATTTCATGTGAAGGTTTGCATATATAGAATAAAGCATTCATACATGGAAGTAACAATGAACTTCCTATTATAATTTTTTGTAGCTGATGAAATTCAGGTGTTTCTTGTTGTTTAGTATCTTGGGTGCGTAGAAGTTCAAGATTCTAGAGGGATGCAGGTCTGTGAACAAGCTGTGAAGCAACTAAAATCTGTGAGTAGATATTGTGTTAATACCTATCTGCATTGGTTATGTTTGATTTTCATTCCATCCTGCTTGCAGGATTATTCCAGCTGTTGCGGTTTGATTTCCTAGAATTATTTAACTGATTAATTATTAAAGAGTTTGTTTTGTTTGCTCTGAATTGATTTGTTTATATGTGTTCAGTGATCTGGTTTCCCAATAAATAACTACTATTATCGCAAGTGACATTAAATGATGTTCATTTTAGAGTTTACTTGTATATCTTGATCCTGACATAAAATAGCAAGTTGTTGGTCAAGTATTGGAAATATAACTGACAGATTTTAAATGGTGTTTTATAAGATATTTAATTATGGTTGACAGATTTCCTTAATATTTTGATATTGCCATTTGAACCAGGAACTTCGGAAGTCACGAACTTCAAGGATGTTTGGAAGGGTAATTTTCTTAACAATAATCATACTTAGAAGCATGAGGTAACATTTGTACAACCATTCAAGCATATTTCATTTTTAGCATGTTCACTTCAATTCTTACATACATTCAAGAAAATTTCACTGCTCTGTCTTCAATATTTTAGCATATCTGCGCGAAGTAATTCACACTAGTTGTTACCAACTTGTGTTCTGTGTGTTGTAATTTAAAAGAACTAAGAATTATCCCAAAAATTATTTAAACTGCGTACTCAAAAATTCTTAGAGTTAAAATGCATAGAAATTTGAAGCATCACACTTGTACAAATGCTTGGTAAGGGAATGTAAAGAATGTATTAGGACTGAGAGATTTTTTTAAAGGTCATTGCCCTTTTAAAAATAGCAGTAATCCAGATCTTGTTTTATGCAGTGACATAGTTACTGATTTATGTGGTGATGGGTTCCATGAATATAAGGTGAAGTCGTACTTGCTTTCATTCCTTGATCGATAAATACTTCTTGCTGCTTGCATCCAAACTAATTCTTCAGTGTATGTTCATCTTTTTCCTGATGGTGTTTATTATATTCATTCCTTTGGCATATAAACATTTTGAATTGCTACCGCAATGCTGCTGTTCAATAGCAGCTAAAGAACATGTCCATCTGAACCCCAATAATTTTTCTGGGAGCCGTCTTTCAGATTGAAAACATCATTTAGAACATTGAGTTCAATCAATGTTCTATATTGTAGTGATTTTTTATCAGAACCTGCCACATTAAAACTTGAGGATCTCTCTTGTTCATACTTTTAAATGTGACTCATTTCTTACTCCGATAATTATATACTCTGGGTTGTTGAGGATTTTTTAATCCCAGTAAATACAGTAATCTCCACTTAGCACAGTTCCGAATAGCCGAAAGAGATACTAGTGATACCTGGCAATATAGGATATTTATTAGCTTTAGCATTTAAAACTCATTTTGATCAAGAATATTTAAAATTGTCACCTTAAGGTCACTGCTTACTGTTCTGTGTGTGAACTATCAAAAATAAAAATAATTGCTGTATATGCATAGTTGTAAACATTGAAATTCATCAGTTTGCTTCAAAGCTTTAGGCTGTTTTGCATGATTATGCACTATACTGGACACAGTTTTTAGAAGGTAACTTCTTAGCATGTCGCCTACTAACAGTTGTGATTTAAAACAATTATATATTGTACATGGTGTCATTGTCACAAGGCTGACAGCCCAAACATATTTTTATAACATATCACAGAAGCATTGGAAGCCATTTACAAAGTGTAGCCCTGCCTTATGTAAGAGAATATTTATACTGGGGAAATAAGGTGTATTTTTTCGGAAACTTGAGACTAAGCGACTTGTAAAGTTGTCCCTAAAATTTTACTACTGATGTTGCTGGACTGTGTCATGTATTCAAACTGACTTGGCCGAAATGACCATTTTGTACAACTCAATTTCAATTACTCTAACATCCACAATTATTCCGTTGCTCAATTATTACTGTCATGCGTTTGGGATAGCCTTGTATTCCTCACTAATTCTTTATAATTTTTTTTTCTTGTTATTCTAGGGGAGGAAAAAGAAGATCAAAGCCATATTATATGTGTCTCCTGATGCTTTACGGGTCGTGGAAGACTCCAGCAAAGCATTGTTGCTAGATCAAACAATTGAGAAGGTTTCGTTTTGTGCTCCCGATCGCAATTACAACCGTGCTTTCTCCTATATATGTCGTGATGGAACTACGAGACGCTGGATATGCCATTCATTTTTTGCCATTAAGGATTCGGTAAGCAAATTTTTGTATTCGTTTCTTCTCAAATCTTCTTACTAAAAAGTGCATACTCCATAAAAAAATATTGACATAGTGGTAACCAGGGTATTTGAATTTTATAGCCTATGCTAAGCAGGAGAGGCTATGAGTTGACACAAACAGCGATTCCCAGCACCATATTCAATTAATAACTGTTTACCCTCCGTTTTCCTCACCCCGATTACCAAATTTTGGTAAATTCTGAGTGAATGTGAAAAATCCTAAAATTTTACATAATGCTTTTTGTCAGACACGCCCTCACAACCTGCGTAGTTGACAGCTTGGGTGATAGATTTGCATGTGTTGATTTGTTTATGCTTATGACAGCTCACAGTGGAAGCTGGCCGTGGTAGCAGTAGCACAGTGCTGACTCCTAATTTTTCATACCAGTAATTTCTCAAATACTTTTTGTAAGTAGCAATGTCTTCAAGAGTAATAAGAAAGTACAGTTTGGTGTCAGTCAGAAGCTAGACTTAATAAAATTAAGACTTAGTTAAATTGAGGGTTCATTGTACAGGATATTGAGAGTAAATTGATTTTACAGTGGTAAATAGTTGCATGTTATCCTGCTTTACTAAACTGAGCAATATCACAAACTGATTTCATGTTCCAGAAATATCATGGTATAATTTGTGTAGAACCTCCCCCATCTAGCAAGTGCATCACCGTCCTCCTGCTGACCAGGACAAAGTAGTCTGGTAGCTAATAACTTGCAGCATACATAAAATATTAATGTAAATAATAATAAAAAACTGGTGGTTTGGCAAAGTGGCCAATAAGGTTACGGATTACCGATCATGTGTCTAATAAATCCTAAGTTGACTAGTCTTTTACGTAGAGTAGTTTAAAAATGAGGCATTCCACTGACCCAACATGCACAATAACTTCGATCAAACCACTAATCATCTGCTTTACCAAGGTACCATGATGATATGCCTGAAAGAGTAATTTTTTAAAAAGAACTTCCCTAGTTTCATGTTAATGATTTATATTTAGCAATGAATAGATGCCAATCATTTGGCGATAGCTAATGGTTAATGCTTGGCAAACAATGTTGTAATTGTATGCATGCTATTGTGAAATCCACAAATATCTAACTACTGATCTCTTTCTGAAGTGTGAATAATAATTTCATTTTCCTTTGTGTTTTTCAATTTTTATTGTTTTGTTGTTCATGGATCCTCAATATCATGTTATTTTAAGATGAATTCAGAGAACCCAAATACTTATGCACACATATGTGAAATTAGTTAAACTATTGACCATTCATTTGTTGATAGAAATTTTGTCACGCATAGCACAATTCATCAGAGAAATTGGTGATAATATTTTCCAATTTTCATGTAACAAACATTTATCAATTGAGGTGCACATGTAATATGCTGCAGATAAACCTACGTAATCATTGATTACAACAATATTAATATTACATGTTTGTATTCTTCACACTGCAGAGCCCTAACTGCACATTAATTGACACTCCCATGAATATTAGTCATGTCAAATCTTGTGATCAGCAGCAACGCATATTCCTGTTCCAGACCTTGTAATCATGATGTACAAATCTCTGTTCAATAGAGATGACTCGAATTGAATACTGCTATGTAATTATAATACCTACTTTACATAACAGTAACATTTATAACATCCCTAAAATTTTCGGGTTCCAATTTATGTTCCCTTAATTTTACCATTTAAGCCGGCATTCATAGTAAAAAGTATCTCTAATTTTATCCCGGACATGTATAGCATCTGTAGTATGCAAGTAAGTGTCATGACAGGGAATTATAAGAAACATTGCTGATTTAAGCGCACTTGGTTGTGTTACTTATCACGAAATAATGGGAATTATTGGATAATTTTCTAATTTGACCTTTGACCTTTGACTTCATTTCATCTATAGAGATCAGAATTTACCTGTATTGATTTGTTTTTTCTGGAGTTCTTCATTAAGACAGATGAATCTGTTCTGAACGGATTCTAGAGAAAATAGAGAGATCATACATGTGAAAAACTGTAAATTTAAAAGCTTTAGACTGATTTGTGCTGTGCTCTGAACTAAGATGATCTATGCTCATGATTCAAACTGTTTTGATTATCAAAGATTTCTGAGGACTTTTGACCAGTCCTCTATAGCAGTGGTTCTCAAACACCGGTCCGAGAACCGGCAGCGGTCCGCCTTAATTTTCGTGCCGGTCCGCGGAGCAGACATGGTCATTTTTATACTTCAATTATGAAGCTACATGCCGTAAACAAACAAGTTATGTACATCTAGCCGCGCTCATCTCACAATTTGTCAATGAACCAGCAGCAAATTTCCCACTTATTTTGAAACAAATTTAAATAAGTGCATCTCATCTTTCCTAGTTTCACTACCGAATTACGCGTATACTGTTGTATTATCATAAAACAACTTTACTAGACGAAATGGTTTTGCAACAATCAACAATAGGTCTGTTGATTGATGTGCGAGTTGCCGCCATTTCCAGTCTTACTTTCGGCTTCAGTTACTGCTAATAATAACCATGTTTTATGTTTCTGGTCCACAAAGCATTTTTCCACGTTTACCGGTCCGCAAGCATAGGGAGGTTTGGAACCACTGCTCTATGGGGTTACATTGGTTGCTGCGAAATAAAACACTTAGCTAGTGTAGATTTCCTTTAAACTTAACTCTATTCATTTGTATTGATTATTCGATTTCATATTTTATTTTTCCCTTTTAGGGTGAACGTTTAAGCCATGCTGTTGGTTGTGCCTTCGCTGCTTGCCTTGAAAAAAAACAGAAAAGAGAACGAGATACAAGCGGCGTTACTGCAAGATATGATAGTAAACGTACCATGTTTACAAGAGAAGGATCGTTTAGACCAAAAATGGAAAGTGAAATCGAGAAACCTTCCACAACTGGTATGGATTAAGAGTTTGCCATATTTGGAAATACAATCAAAAGAAATATTCCTCTTTTCACTAGAAATCACTGAAGTACCTGCAGACGTTCACAGCTCAAGTTCAAGTGCAGTACCACGTCCACATGCTCCATTACACCTATTGAGACAAGCCTCTTTAAGGTGAATTCTCACTCAAATACATATAGAACTATGTACTGCTGTAGTACCTACCAGGCTGTCAATTACAGTAGGGTAAAGATTGCAGTGCCGAAGGGGGCCCGACTACTTTGCCTTCACATATAATGTTGAATAATTTACAGCAATGTTTTCACAATTACTCCAACTATGTATCAAAAAATTGTGATATATATATATATATATACTCTGTCACTCTTGAATTTCAATGCATTTGATGAATCCATCAATTCATAATCCGTATACCGGATAGTTAGTACACAGACCCACTGCATAATTGTGAGCTTCCTTTATGTTAACGCTCCACTTAATTTGTTAAGATTAACTGTGCTAGCAATGACTATTTCCGATTCACGATTGTTAAGAAATTTTTAACCAATATAACTACAGTCAGCAGTTGGCTTGTTTTGTTCAAGTTAATCAATGTTCAATAATTCTTCTCAGGAATTTCAGTAACAAGAAAATGTTTGCTGAAGGTGATATAAACTCTCCTTTTAAAAGAAACCTTTCTTTGCGAGTAAATGAATTACCATCTACCATTACAAGACAACAAGTCATGAATCCAGGTATGCTTGAATTATATATGAATGCCTATTTCATTTTTTTTTTCATTTCAAAGAGCCATTTCAAGATAACCTGAAATGTATTATAAGCAGGAGTGGTACTTGACTCTTAACATCACAATAACCTAATTTAGAGTGCAGTAGATCCTCATAGTACGAGTTTAATTTGTTCCAAGACCGGGCTCGTATAACGATTTACTCGTATTACAAAACACGTTTTTCCATTGAAATTAATGGGAAACTAGTTAATTCGTTCCAAACTCCAAAAGTCACGCAAAATGCCCTTTTTAAGGTATTTTTGAACGGAACCGTGCAGTTAAATTAAAATATCAATACATATGTGTACATGTACGAAAATAAACATGTAAGAGATTATACAAGAAATGATCGTGCAGATCGTCTACGTCGTTCGGTCGTATTGCTGTGCCAAGTCCACCACATGCACACCTTGCCCATGATTTTCTATCATTTATTTCATCAATTCTATTGTAATAAGCTTATTCTTCTTATCACCACTATCTTTAGCACTTACATTTTTGGACCCATGGTTAACACGAAGAATTATCACAAAATATACACGAAAGACACCGATACGAAATTTACACGCGAATTAAGCGAGTGCAGACTGCGCTTCGTGCGAGAAACGCGGTAAATTCTGCATGTGCTCTTTCTTTCTTTTCTCTCTCTTACAAATCGAGGAGTCAGCTAGAAACGCTATTTATTGACTCCCTTTACCTTGCCATTGTGTATGACAGTCGCTCGTACTGTGAATTTGTACTCGTATAGCGCATAGCTCGTATAGCGAGTTTCCCGTTGTATAAGTCGCTCGTACTGTGAGGATCTGTACTGTATATTAATTTAGGTTAGACACAGATTATCGTAACTTGCAATGCATGTGAATAATTTAAGTTAGTTTGACTTAGATGAGTTGAAGATCTCATTTAACTTCCTATTTCATCCAGTATTAAAATATCAAGTATTTGTTGTGGCTCAGCGGTAACAATAGCGCCTCATAATTGAGAGGTTGCAGGTTCGAACCTTGCCAGAGCCATCGCCGAGTAGTTGAACAGCGCACAATCACCAGCTCAGAGTTGACCCAGCTGTATAAAAAAAGGGTACAGGCAATGCCAGGGTTACTGCAGCAATGATGGTGATGAACTCATACGAGGTTATGGTAACCTCTTGGATTCATCATTATCCTGTCAGACCTTACATAATACCATTAAATTTATTTAAATGATGATAATTTGTCATATATACTCACAGGGCATTTGTTATATTTCATCACTACACATTACATGACATTATAATAAATCTTCATCCTTGTATGTAGTTCCAGAGGATGAATGGGAAAATGAAATGGACACACACTTTTCTGGACAGACTACAAATGCCTTTTCTATGAATGATGATCCTTTCACCAAGGCTCCTCCAATTTCAAAACCAATTTCAGCTGTTCGCCCTACACGTGAGTGTTTTTTCATGTAAAGTGGGGATTCCCGATTCTATTTCATGACATGGCTATTTAAATTTGGGGGAGTACCGTGTTAGATAAAGGACTGGTAGTAACTTGTGAACATAATTTGATGCAACATGCAAAGAGAAGCTATACTTTGTTAAATAGGATAGGGGATTGATCTTTTCAGCCATGTCTATTTCCATCGCATGATTTTTCTTAGACTGTGGCTCGTAGTCATTTTTATCTGCATTGTCTTCTGTCTCATGTGTTCCTTTCAACAGACCACTAAAATCAGTTCAGCAAACACAACCTGAATTATGCAAGCTTTATTTAGGTTCCATTAAACTTAATTAACTCGGTCCTTTAGTTCAGGAAAATCACTAACAGCAATCTTTTACTGTCTTTAGTGGAAATCAGCTTGGCTTCCTTGCAAAACGTTTTTGTTATTTTTTATTCACTCTGCCTACTCGTATCCTACACAAATTTGCTGCAATTTATTTGTAGAGCTTAATGGATGTGGTGATGGTGGATTACGTGATCATTCATTGTCTATTGGAATATCATCAGACAAGCCTAAACCACTGAACTCCAGCGGTCCTACTGCTACATCTCCGGTCCGTGAAACAAATCCATGGGCAAGTGATATCGCTCAACATCAAACTGGTCATAAACGAACTCCGTCTGAAGCAGACCAATGGCTTTTAGGTTTGCAAAGCAAAGTGCAAGGTCAACAAGTTATGATGCAGCATAACGCATTCGAATCAATGTCTATGATGCAACGAAACCTTCATCAGCAGCAAGGTATAATGCCCATGTCTATGAACAAGTATCCAATGAATCAGCAACCATATGGTTTTGCAAGTGTTACTCAAAATACTGTTTTCCAACCTCAGTCTAATGCATTTATGACAGGAATGTGAACTTGAATAATTATACTTTGTTTGTGTGCTACTGGTAGTATATATACTAACCAGTATCTTTCAGTGATCAACAAAGAATCCTATCTCGATCGGTGGCTTTTCAATATTGTTATATCACAGTTGGTTTTCTAATTTTTTCTCTTAATTAAGTTGGTGCAACTTTTCATTTCTTACCACTGAATAATAATGAACTGTAAGCAGGAGTCGTGTTTATCAATTGTTGAATATAGGTTGTAAATACCAGTTTAGCTCGGTGCAACAATATTTTTGTTTTTACTTAGTACAGTTTAACGTACACAGTACTGTATAATGTAAAGTTTAATTTGATTAATCAAATATAATAGTCATCTAACTTCTGTATTATCATATATTGATATCTCTTTGTTTCCCACGAGGTTTAACAGAGCTTTAGCTTGTTGTGCATTGCAGGGGTTTACTAGAATACTGCAGTGATATGTAGGACTATTAAATTAACTGCTTGGTGTTCTTCCTCAATGACAAATGTACATATGATATCACTGGTCCTATGCGTGGTGATTCATCAGTTGGAAAGTTCATTTGTCGGTGGTTTCATAACGACATTTTCTGTGTATGTCAACTTTACAGTGCACAAATATAACTGTCAAATTGTTGCTATGTTGTAGTACAGGAATCCCTTGCTTAACATGATTCATTCAGTTTACTTTTTTGTGTTAATCAGATATATATAATACTGTACTAGAATATATATAGCAATCAATAGAAAACATTTTTAGTCATTGTATTTTGTAAATTCTTGTCTGTGTGCGTCCTTAAATAAACTGAAATGAGAGTAAATTGTAGCTACTACTTTGCATTGGTCTATTGTGATATTGAGAAAATAATGCTCAATACAAAATTCGTAATAAATCTTCAATTAATGTTAGGAGCTGTGTTGGCATTTTTTTTTAAACACAGTTTGTAGATACCAACAAAAAAATAGACTAACATATTCACACTAATGGTGCCTAAAACATGTATGTATCATATAGTATGCACATGCTATTCAAAAATTTTGATCACCTGTTGAATTATCAGTCTTGAATATTCAGCATTTGAATCAAAGGCTGGTGTCAACTTATAAACTTGCTAATCATAGTCGACCGACGGTGCTTACTTTAGGCTTTTGAGTTATTTTTTCTGTGGTTGTTAATACACATGAATATGTCCATGTATTACAGATGTATGAATTGTATGTTGAAATACAGAACTGTAATACAATTTATAAACTTCATTGTACAATACTTTAATTTAATATTGATACTTTAACTTTCTGATCTTTTTTCCATAGCCATACGATTATGGTCACCAATCGGTGACCGATACTCTTTGTAAAAGTTGAGAGTTACATTTTCCTGGCTGTAAATACTTCTTCATTTTTCATGATTTTGGGTGCTAAGATAGATAATAATGTATTCGTTTAATTTTTTTTTGATAAAATAACAGAACATTGAAAAAGGTCTCTCTTGTCTCTGGTTTATGAAATCTCTCATAATTGCTTGGTCATCCAACCTTTCAAATAATACACTGTTCATGAAAAAGCGCTAGGATGGTATTGTGCTTGATGTCATTCCTCCGATTTCCATTCTTAAAACCTGTGGGATTCTATATTTCAATATTTTCAATCTGGACATGATATGTTTTGCAATTAATTAAATTATTTTCCAGATTCCATGTCTGGTTTCTTCCCCTGCCGTTTTATAGCATTACTTTTACTAACTGTTCAAATTTTCTTGTACTGTACTTTGAAGGCAGTAAAATTGCTGTTGTTGGAAGTTCTACCTATCATCTAGATTTTGATGGAAGTAACATTAATTAAGGATTAAGATGTCAGTTGGCTAAACAGATATAAGCTAGAGATTTTATATACCAGATTAATGAGAAATTGTTTTTCCAGTTTCATTGTTAATCTCCAAATATTTTCTGTACATATACAGATATATCTTGGTCATTATATACTACTTATTGAGTTCAGTGTTGTCTGACTATTTTTCCGCCACAAGTCAATTCCAAATTCAATTTAATATGTGATCTGTAATAGGTACATGGTGTGTAATGATATAATGCAATTATTGGTATGAATCGATTTGTTTATATATAACCTATTGCTATATCACATTTAAATTTTTTTATCAATATTTACGATTTGTATTGTACAGAGACAATTGTATTTGTTCATTCATTTTGTTTTCTTTATACTTTCGTGTATCCTTTCTGTAATATCTAGGATGTATTAGGGAACTTACGCTACACGCTTTATATGCTGGAACAAGTTTTTGTTTCGTAGGTACCAGCACTCAGATGAGTGAACTGTTACACTGTTACAATTATCTGTAATGAGTGGTACAACAACCCTAACTTGTTTTGCATTCAACAAAATGACTGTTTTTATACTTCTAATTAAATCGTGTAATGTAATATTCTTGTTACCTAGAAGAATAAGCAGTGGTGTAGTGATGTGCTCAACTTGTCATACATTCAACAACAGGACTGTTTTCATACTTCCAATTAAATTGTGTAATGTAATATTCTTGTTGCCTAGAAGAATAAGCAGTATAGTGATGTGGGAACAGCGCACCCTTACTATTTCAAATATATCAAAATTCACAATTCTCTAATGTAAAGATATTTTTTATTTCTACACCTAAAAGAAATATTAGACTCGTTAAATGTTTCAATTCCCTTTACTTCATCTGAGCTGCTGAGGTTAAGAGGTATTTATCGCTTTAAATAGGGATCCAGTGAGTTCATCTTTTCTGTCTTGTCACGTGGAAATCCTCTGCCACCATGACCTGGGTACGTGAGCCGTCAGTGTTTCTAGTCACTGGTTTATTGAAGTTAGAATGGATCGCTCCCGAATTACTGATCTATAAACGCTAATAAATGAACTTATACTGATCTGAAATTAACACATATTGTTGCGGCTCAGCTTGTTGTTATAGTTTATTGTTAGTTTAGTTTGTACTCTGTCGTTTGAACCGCTACAAATACACTCGTGATTACAATGAGGAACTCCGCTATCTTCGTCCGATACTCAGAAGATCGCGTAAAAACTTAATACAACCAAATACTCCAATCACAATCGTATCATTATTTACAGTTTCATCCAGTATATCTTACACTTCACGTCTCAACCAATTTCACGAGACTTATTTTCACTCTAGCTCTTCGCTAGCCAACTCCTCGTCTCACCATGTCCTGAGACCTATCCCTATCAACTCCGCCGCTTCGTTAATCGGCGTATCTCTATATTCCCTGTAAGCCTCCATACAGTAACATTTCCCACCGTAAAATATCATGTTTAGGAAGTGATACTAGGGCTTCACAGTCTCCCACCATTATGCATCAGTATATCATCACCACATAACATATTCCGTTATCGTTATGTTCTCCACTACTTTGGTAACAACATTACCAACATCAGTTCCCTGTACAATTCAACTCCCTATAATATGACACGTAATACAATACATAAACCAGCATTCCCTGATCCACATATATTTTCAATTTTCGTCATTCATTATCCATTATTAATTAATGGGATTAACAGTCAAAAAGTCTCGAGAGTCTCGAAGAAATGTTGTACAATGGCCGCTGACCAAGTTGAATGCGCAACTTGTCGTTTTCTTTGTACAGTACAGTGAGAAATAAGGCATAGTGCAACTGAATATTTTTTACATTTGGTATTCGTGATGCAAAAGATAAGTTATATTGTTAAAAATCTCATAAATAAAGGAGAAACTGTTTGTGTGTGTGTATGTGTCGGATGTTCGTGTGTTCATAACTCCGAAAGTTCTCGATTGGGCGCTCCGAAAATTTGCACAGGCATCGATTTCGGGCGCGAAAGTGACCTTGGCTACTTTTATTTCGAATTGCAGTCCCCAATTATTTTTTGGTCCAAGAAATTTGACTGCGTTGTTTCTGCTGAAATAACTTACAAATTCCCCTTAAATTTACAATAATAAAGAAAGGCTGGTTCATATAAACGCAAGCTCCAGAATATTGCATGAACAAAGAAAACTCGGGTCTAGGCACACTGGGAACCAAAGAGACTCAAATCCCACTTAAGACGCCCACGCACCATAGCGACTATGTACTAATGCGCACTATGACCAACGCACTATAGCGTACAAAATAAAATCAGATATTACTTCTACAAATTCCCCTCAATTTACATTATTAAAAGAAGGCACGTAAACGCCAGATTCAGAATATTACATGAACAAAGAAAACTCGGGTCTGGATACGTTTGGGACCACAGAGACTAAAATCCCCCTTAAGATGGCGCACGCACTATATTGACTATGTACTGATATAGGGAGTAGAATTGTACAAAGTTTTAGTGACGGTAATGAATGTGACCAAATAGTAAAGGAGAATACAACGATAACGGGTGATATTAGCA
>QRAM01000616.1:1731-15153 GCA_013436055.1 Halocynthia roretzi | reverse complement strand
AAGTAACAGACCTTCCTGTGCTGATGAAACTGAAGTCAGTGCTGTTGACTTGAAAATTCAGCTCATGTTATTGACATGTATCTGTGTGTAGCGCATATATAGTTTAGTGCCAATCACACGCAAGATAGAATGTAGATGATACACTGGATTGATTTGAAGTAAGCACGGTGATGCTAGTGATGATATTTGTGACAAATTTACAATTGACAGCAAAGGGAGTTCTGCATAATTGTCTACAATTCTAGTACTTCTTAAATGTGCAAGAGGGAAAATTGTCTTATTTCGTTCATTCAGAAATATTGAGTGCCTTATTTTTCAGAACAAAAATTGTTATTGTGTTGCTAAAATTACTGTTCAGACAGAAAAAATCATGCTTTCTATCTGTAAACGGGGTTGTATAAAGTATAAACCATTAAGTAACAGACCTTCCTGTGCTGATGAAACTGAAGTCAGTGTGTTGCGGTTCAGGTTGTTGTAGAGAGTTAATTGTTAGTGTAGTTTGTAGCGGTTCACACGACAGTACAAACTAGAGTCTAGTTACCAGACTAACAATTAACTCTCTACAACAACCTGCGCCAAAACAAGTGCTGTTGACTTGAAAATTCAGCTCATGTTATTCGTTATTGGCATGTATCTATGTGTAGCATGTATATAGTTTGCTGCCAATCACACGCAATTTAGAATGTAGATGGTACACTGCAGTGATCTGAACTAAGCACGGAGATGATATAGGGCAGTGTTTTTCAACAACAGTGTTTTTTGAGCCACGGAACATTTTTTGCATTGGAAAAGTCTTGCGGTACACCAAATGAAATTTAACAAATTTTCCTGAGCAAAAAACACCTTAACGGGGAAATGCACCCGTCCCAGGAATATCTTGCGGAACAGCTGACGATCTTCCGCGGAGCACTGGTTGAAAAACACTACTATAGGGAGTAGAATTGTACAGAGAGTTGAAGGTACATTTCCTAAACCTGATATTTAACTATGGGAGAATATATAAAGCTCAAAGTATCATTTCCTAAACCTGATATTTAACTATGGGAAAAATATATGAAGCTCAAAGTATCATTTCCTAAACAGGATATTGAACGATGACTGAAAATAAGTCTCGTGATATTGGTTGAGACGTGAAGTGTAAAATATACTGGAAAAACAGTTATAATAATACGATTGTAATTTTATGCTTGCTTATTTGTTTGTAACATCAAGTTTGTGTTGATGATACGAACCTGTAATATAATCAAAGTGTACAAACAAAACTTGTATTGATTTATACCTTACAAAGAGGCATCGTTTAACCGTCGTATTACGTTTGTTTTTACGTGACCATCCGAGTATTGGACGAAGATAGCGGAGCTCCTCTTTTGTAAGAAGGAGTGTATTTGTAGTGTTTAACACGACATTGTACGAAATAAACTAACAAAAACTCTACCACAACTGTACTGCAACAATGCTAGTAGTGATAATGCGACAACTTTAACAACTCAATCTATTTATTATCATCATTCTGTCAGACAGAAGTCTGATGAGTGTAGCCAAAGTGGCAATGGAGACGAAGCTATTCAAACCGATTATGAATTTATTTCATTTAAATTATCATTTTACTGTCTATTAAATGTTGTATTTTGGTTCCCCGCGTTTATAAAAACTACAAGAATATTTGAACGCATCTATTCCAAGTTAATCATTGCATAAAGTTTGGTAAACAGAATTAATCAGTAGTCCGTTTATATACCGGAGGTTCTTAAGTTTGTTTCATTCCATATGTTCATAACTGATAGTACCATCAACCTAGGCCTGTGTGGTTGGCTACTCTGCTAGGTATCTTAGTATCCAATACATTGAAGTTTCTCGATCCACCTATTCATTAATATGAAGCCAGAAAAGATTCTACATTTCGTGTCTCTATGGTCTTTACTTAGAGTTTCAGGTATTTTTGTCTGGAATACAGAATTTTATCAAGTTCTACGAAAATATATGTAATATTGTTTTAACTAGAGTCCAGGGTTGATATTTGCAACGAAAGCAATATATTTCCCGTACCAAACCTGAAATGCTGGACGTCTTGTACACTGGGAAATTGTGGAACCGTTAACAATGATGCAAATGCCTATTTGGAATGTTCGTGGGTGGTTAGCACGTCTGAGGAATCTGCAACGCTGAAATATGAAATAGACACCATCTATAAAATTAACAACAAAGACTACGTGTGGTAAGTCAAGTTTCTCAGTACAACAATACATTTACTAACTAAGTAACAGCGTTGATCTCTAACGATAATTCTACGTTACGTGGCGCACCAAAATAACTCCAGTGACCGTTGCTTTTAATTCATATTCGTACCGTGCATATATTACTAAATAGAGTGCACGAAATTACATAGAGATTTTTCGACAGAGTGTGGAAACGGATCATGTTGTCTGTGAGAGTTGTTTGTTGATTTTTTTCACATGTTGATGTCCCTGGTGCGTTGGCTGCAACTATCTACACACGCTTAGAGGGAACGTTGCATTAGAATTGGTGGTTAACAGTTTTGGTTCGTTTCCGTCACGATTATGTCACATTTGCTCGCATATCTCTGAGTTTCGGACTTATATAAAAATAAGTTAAATAGAAGAGAAATAGGTCCGACGTAAAACTGTGAATTCGCAAAATTCGAAGATGTATAAATAGGGTCCTATTTAAAATATTTTAAAATAAATAAAATACAAGCATTTAAAAGAACAAGTTGCCAGAAATTCATCATAACTCAGTCCACGCACCATCAAAATTATTTGACCGAACGTATGATAGAGAGGGTGTTTGGTAATTCTACCCCGTATAAAGTGATGTTATATACACCTTAGTTTAGCGTCAAACAGAATTTATAAATTATTCGTTCATATTGTGTCTTATAGTTCACAGATAGTGTATTGTGCCCAAGATAAGGAGGGAATTGAAAGTACCGAATGCAGGACCGCTTTCTACAGCAGAAATTGTACCTTCATAGATTACAAATCAGACGTCACGGCCATGTTGTCTGTAATTGATGAAAATGCGCAGCCAATTTGCGTCGAATACTTCTACATGTCAATATGCTACTACGGTGAGCTTGATGTTTACAATATTTTACGAGTATAAGTCAACAGGAACCAGGATATAAAATGCTGAAATATTTCCCTCCTTTGTATATTTATTGCTGTTACAAATCAGGAGTGAAAATGTGGAGCGCTGATCTCTAACTTTATATTGAATTGCTGTACTAATGAAGATCCAAGAATTATTTAATAGCTTTTTGTTATACCTGTCTTGTTTTGATAAAAATATATATGCAATCAACTTACCCATTGTATATAGGCTCGAATATCCCTGAAATTAACTGTTTCATAGATAACTTTAGCAAATCACTAATTTCTAAAACCAATTTTCTTCACTGTTCCTAAATAAACTATCTCCACTTAAAGTTATCAAGATCTTGGAGCCTCAAACCCGCATTTCTGTTTCATCTTTTATGCTTTCAGATGGCGAACATGTCCTCCAAGTTAAAAACCCTTGATAGTACATACTCTCAAAATTTAGAAATGCCTTTTCATGATTACAATAAAAAGATGGTATAAATAGAAAACAGACTTTCATTTTACAGCTAAACCTGACCCGCCTATCATACAAGCAATACGAAAAGAGTATGGATCCCTCTACGTTCAAACAGAAAAACCAGAGTGTGTTCAGGATTCTTCGTATGACATTCTATATTACATCGAATACTCTTATTTCAATGGTGTAAGTTTACTAATACCACGGGATAAATAATGACTGTATGATTTTCTTTCTATCTCCAAATTTAAACACAGTGGTTAAAAGATTTTATACATTTAGGTTAAAACTACTGTGGCGAACTCTACCAGAAACGTAAGGTTTCCATCCATGACGTATGAAGAGTCAGCATCGTACAATTACTCTCTCAAATCCACCATATATGGTTACGTTTATAGCGACGAAGTTACCAATACAACGCTAACAAGTATACGCGGCCTCCCTTAATCATAATTAGTAAACTAGTTTAAATGCTGTAACTATTATGCGCCTTTTCCACTTTTACACTGCGGGTCAACGCGTAGATTAAACGTTGAGTCAGATGGAGTGTGACGGTTTCCAGTTTCAAGTGACGTCCTAAGATCCGACACTCGTGACCGATCTTAAATCCAATAGATATCATTCAATGATATTCTATAAAAGAGTTTCAACACAGTTAGTACGACAAAATTGCTATAGCATTGGACCTGCATCATAAATCGGGGGTACCATTCTCGATAACGTTCATATTTCGCGTGGAGATTTCTTCCCAGTGTTTCCTTCTGTTTGTTCTTTTATATTTCATCCCGTCATCCCGTCATCCCGTCATCCCGTCATCCCGTCATCCCGTCATCCCGTCATCCCGTCATCCCGTCATCCCGTCATCCCGTCATCCCGTCATCCCGTCATCCCGTCATCCCGTCATCCCGTCATCCCGTCATCCCGTCATCCCGTCATCCCGTCATCGACTAAATATAGCACGCTATATTAACACTGAGTACTGCTATTACGAGTGTTCTGATTTCTTTACGATTAGTGTAGGGATAAAAAACAATTCATAAATTTAATTGTAAAAAGAGAGAAAAAGAACTCAATGATCTGCTGTGGAAGATCGTGGAAATCCTTTCCTACCTATTGAAGTAATACAATCCTCTCATTCGATTAGGGGGCTTGGGTGCCGCTTTGGCTTAGTCTTGAGTTGTTTATGTGAAGTAAAAAAATGTTTTTCAGAACCTGAAACTGCTACAAATGATGAACTACTTATAAAGTGCACTGACGTGAATTATGAATTATTCAACATAACAATGTCGTGGAAGGTAAGATGATGAAACAGTTGAATAACTGAATATATTCTTGCTATATTGTATGTAATGCAGAAATTTGGAGTCATCAACTATTTTGTGGTGAAAGTGTCGTCATTTGATGAGATTTTTAACGAAACCGTTCTGAAGCAATTCGAGAGTCAATTCTTTTTCAACGCCGTCGTAACATCACTGAGCCTTTCCAAGAATTACTTAATATCTATCACCGCGCACAATGATGCCGGCACTTCGTCACCAACTGAGTTTTCATTCAACGAAACAATGTGTCCTTCCACAGGTTAATAATATAACATTCGAAACAATGTCACCTTAATCAGACCATCTATTTCCCTACATTGATAAATTGACAGTAAAATGTAAGTACAAACACTCTTGCGTTGCGACTTGCGACTAGTGGATGAGTCAACAAGGCTTTTTCCTTGATCTCGTTGTAAATGGGTATGTTCTAGTCGAATTCTATTATATCTGCATTCCATAGTATATGAATTATACAAAGTACTTTAGTAGATGTTGTTTGCGTTCCAAGGTGTAAATATGAATTAACAAATTAATTCTTGGAGTTACAAATTTCCGTTATCATCTCTATGCTATAACTGCAGACAAATGATGGGACTAACAACATCAAAGTAGTTCCGATTTGTCATTGCCATTTGATAGACACTATGTATACATTGTCGACAACCGATATTTAAATAAGACTGAAACTTCTTTAATCGTCACAAAGAACTTCCAGGGATTAAGATGTTCATAATTCAATCCCTATTTTGCTTAATTCAGTTTAGCAAGCAAACGCTAAAAAAGCATGAACGAAGCTTCGAAGTCGCTTGAAATATCTGTTAATGTATAATTGATGAAGATTTCAAGAGATAATATGTTATTACTTCACTGTAATAGAATACATATTTTCTATCAAACAGCGCACCCATTGCTGTTCTACAAATTCACTGTATTTATGACCTCAGGGTCCTGTTTCCCTCTAGGAAGGAGTGAGTGCAATCTAATTGAATAGTCATATAACTAGAAACACGGTAGTAGAAGATCAAAGATTAAAAAATCTCTATTACTGTAATAAATGATTCTTAACTATATGAGTCCGTTAGCGCTAAACTGCATCATCTACTAACTATTTTCTTTATGGTAGTGTCTATTATGAAGACAGAATTATCATGGGAAATACGGTCAAGTTTTATAAAACTATAGTTAGATTCAAAATAATGGGATTCATCGAATGCTATTAGCGTTGGGTCAGAATTATATATTTACTTTGGAGAGCTTGAGTAAATGCACTTGAAAATATGTCCACAAATTTTGATAGGATTAGAGCCAGGTTATCAGACGAAAACTGATTTAAGATATGATTTTTGTTGCAGATCTTGTTTGCTCGGTTAAGACCAAAGGAAAAACTTGGATAGAAATATCTTGGGATGTCGGGAATCCCGACTTACTATATACATATACATTAAATGTGAAGAAGCAAGAAGAGTTGAAACCAGTCACTGTAACGGTTCAATTTAAAAACAGTTGGAACCAAACGGGTTTGATGGTAAGCCTTTCTAATATTTGTAGTCAAATTCGAAGCTAACTTTCACATGGAACTTATACGAGTACAACATTTTCTACAATTTTCCAAACGGGTTGCATTACCACCAGCATTAAGAGGATATCTTTACACATGCACTTTGTTTAAAGAGTTTTCAGTGCACTGTGATCAGTCATTTTGTGGCTTGACAAGCAGCAATTTGTTCTTAGATCTTCCACCAGTTGGTGCGTCAAAATATGTTTACATTATAATCGAGTGTTCATACAGTCGAAAACAATTTCCTTTAAAGTATACCCTCGTCTATATGAGAACTTGTCGGGACAGGCACATGTTCGAAAACGCGAAAGTTTTTTAAAGCATTACTGCCACGTTCCTCTATTCAGGCCTTTTTCCGTGACAAACAAATCACTAACTAATAGATAAATTACAGAGAAGGAAAGGGAAAAGTATATAACGCAATCAACTTTCTGTCACGACAGAAGTTCAAAATTCAAAGGTATTGAACAGTTTTATAAACGTTCTAACAAATTATATGGTAAATCTTCCACTAATTGTAATAATAAATGAATAGTGTAATTTTGACGTGATCTTTTCCTATATTAATTCTCCTAAACAATCTTGCATATCTGTAAAACTTATTATCACCTTTGATAAGTATCTTGCCATTTAGCAATGCGTCCTATACGACCTCACAATATGTTCAAGATACAACGGAATGATGCAAACTTGCTGTCACATGTCCGAATTCACAGAGGAAATTCGTGAGCCATTTTTACGAACTTTTTTGTGCTTTCATCTATGTATTTTTAACGGAATTACTTTACCCATTTTGTTCAATAATAAAATTTCCGTTTTCCAGCACCCAAAGCCTCTCCAAACTTCAACATTTTGGATGTGACTGCGGATCAGATCGTCGTTGAAATATTAGAAAATAGTATAGAAACATTTGAAGCCTGCGGATATATTATCGGGTATTCCGTTACATATAAATCTTTGAAGCGCATTAAGAACGGTAAGAGAAAATATTGCGTGGTTTAGACTTGTACTTTACAACTAATATTTAGTCAAAACTCAAAAACCTCAAATAGAATTAAGCCAGTGAATCAATGATAATACAGCGCAACTTAAGTAAAATTACTTTTGTTCTACAGCTGCTAAAACAATTTACAGCAGTCGAAATATTGTCATGATTTCCAATCTATCAGCCTACACAGACTATGAACTTCTGATAGCCGCAAATAACGCCGCCGGCGTGGGAACATATTCCAACCCTATTATTGTTAGAAGCCAGGAGGAAGGTAATTACTTTTTGTATAGTGTTATTTCACCACTCGTCACCCAGGCCGTAATGGTTTATCTGAGATTGTAAGACACTTTATTCAAGGCTACATGCCCTATGAGTAAAGATAAAATACCGCCTGAGATTTCAAATTCATAAAACATGTTTAAATTGTTGAGCTTCAAATTTTATTAACCCTGGTACCTTTTTTGTATAGAACTTTTCATATCGTTTCATAAATACATGCATATTGGTAGGCAGCCAGCAGCAGGCAGGTAGAAGGTATATTATCTTGATTCTTTCAAGCTTAAACCAACACTAGGATCTCTGGTCCATAATAGCTCTCAAGAAAATCGGCCTAGTGTACTTGAAATTCTCTAAATGATACATTCCATTGGAAACATCAAGTGTAAAATGCATAGGTTGTCGTTTACTGATATATTTTTGGTTATGGGGGACGCAACTGGTGAAGTAACATTTAAAAAAAATTGGAATCGTTTTTGGTTGGAAATATTACTGACGAAAATTAAGCAGTTTTCCATCACTGGTTAAGAACTATGACTGCTAAAATGAAGTCGATAAATTTCTTTCTTTCTGTAAGCACCGTCGGATACGCCTAATATTGTTCCACCAACCACTTCTCAAGAAAATAGATTGTC
The DNA here is from genome assembly GCA_013436055.1 of Halocynthia roretzi. Classification (NCBI taxonomy): domain Eukaryota; kingdom Metazoa; phylum Chordata; class Ascidiacea; order Stolidobranchia; family Pyuridae; genus Halocynthia; species Halocynthia roretzi. The sequence goes on along the minus strand of QRAM01000616.1, from coordinate 6,798 downwards.
GGTCATGTGGACTGAACCTCAAATTCCGAATGGCAAAATAGCACTATATCAGTTACGAATTATCTCAAGGTATTTCAAGCATAGTGGTGCCTCGTAATTCGTACCTAATCCGTTCCACTTCCACTAAATAAGTTTTGCCGGGTGGTTTTAAACAAAGTATCGATTTAGAACCAGGTGGTTTTAAACAAAGTGTCGATTTAAATTATTTCTGCGTCAAATTCGGCCGCTCATCTTATCAAAACATGCTGCCGATCGCAAGCCTACATTACGCAGCGAGCGCATTTTTTCACTACGCACGAACGTACGCCAGAATGTATAACTATCGTTTGAACCGAGGGTCCGGGAAATTTTAAGGTTTCGACTCCGATACCATTCAGAAGTAGTGAGTCGACTCCGACTCCATCTTCATTTAGATCATCGTTTTTGCAATCAGTGTCTCGTATGTACCGGCAATCGACGTTCGCGGTACGAATTTTGGTGTGGGGGGAAACGCTGCACTATTCGGGGTTAAGTGGGTTAGTTGCCTGTTTTCAATACAACTTCCTGATTCTGGTGATATTAGAATAACGTGATCCAATATTTAGATAAGATATATTTGAAATTTTGTAATTAGTGTCGCGTATGTACGGTGATCGTCGTCCGGGGCTAGTACTTTAAGGTGGTGTGAGGAAAAACGCTTCGAAATTCGATATGGGGGTTAGTTGCCTGTTTTCAGTACAATTTCCTGATTCTAGTGACAAAAAAATGAACATGGACCGATATTTCTTACGCGCGTGTTATCACCGATATTAACAAAACGTCGTCATTTACTTTCATCTTAACGATATCGTTCGAAATTCCATATATCGTCGATGCTTTAGAAAGAGCAGAACTTTGCACTAGTACTATATTTTCTGTTATTGCTTGGTCGGAATTTCATTCCACAAATTCGAGGGAATTTCCAAGTACTTTACACAAGAATTGATCACGTAAAAGAGTCGGATTTATTTTTTACCGACTGTGGCTGAAAGTATCCGACTCCTCGATTCCGACTCCACACCCCTGGTTTGAACTCCGGATCGAATACTGTATCTCGAATTCTGGAATGATCGAAGTGTATTTTTTTACTAAGCGCGAATGAATAAGCATCGTTCGAATTCCAAGTGGAAGAGTTGAACCTAAGTAAAGGTCGTGCAAAGTACGAGGCACAACTGTAGAGTACTCTCATTCTCTAAATTTTATTCCTAAAAGTAAACGTTGTCTGTCACATATGCTTCATAACAGAGTGTCTCAAACAGCAAGTCGACCCACAGATCACCAGAATTGTACATTGCTAGATCCCCAAAACGAGATTTCTTGTGTGTTCAGTGGCGATACTACGTCATCCATTATTGAAAATATTGCTGAAGCAGAAAGCGTCGCCATCAGAGCGTGTACAGGTATGAACTTTCTTACGAAACTAACATGTGCTGTCGTGTAATATACCTCGATCTAATTACAGACAGTTTCGCAAAGAAACCAGCATAAATACATAGCTTATCCCAGAAAAAGGAACGCAAAATCAAGTGTTCCATGAAATCAACTGTTTGATTTTATAATTTTACCACCAGTGTATTCATGGCATATAATACACTCTAACTTGGATGAAGATATCCTCTCATGAAATTCTAATATCTTAGGTAATGTTAGCCCACTTCGTATTATAAGAATTTTCAACTTCAAGCTTTTGGCGTGGGCTTATGTAACTACATTTACGTAACTATGTACGTTCGGGTCTGATTTATACCTGACAAGGACGAAACCTTGATACGTTCTCTGTTTGCTCAAAGCATCTTGGTAGTAATATTGTAATCTGTAATCTGCTTCGTGCTGACCTGATAATATATAGATCAATGTCTAGCCTGAATCATTGATACCTACTATCTTAACTACTAAACTTAACAGGGTAGCTAAAAACACGAAGATTTTCTAATTCTAGGTAGCGGCAGTCTTTGTTCGAAATGGTCGCGGGAATCGTCTGTAAGTGAAATAGGTATGTGATATATTATCTATTACTATGATATATTATCCTTACGCTACAGTTGTTATTAAATGAAAATCATTTCTTTAAAGAAACAGAAAGCCAGTTACTCACCAAAATACTAATCACAGCAGGAGTTCTGATATCAATAACGACATCTGCATGCGCAATATTTTACACTTACCGCAGGTAAGACAATAATCAGTAGTAGCTTACATTTCAGTTTGGAATATGTGCTTTAAGTTTGGCAAAAGACCTGAGATAGACTCGAACTTGAATACTTTACTCCACTCAAATTCAATTGTTCAGATAAAAAAAGAGATTGGATTCGATTTTGTAGCAGAAAAAGACTCTAACTTAATGAAGATAGTACTGGTAATTTTGTAGGGTTTTATATTTCGGAGAGTTTTTTGTTATCTTATTGTACTCTGACGTGTAAACACAACAAATACACTTCTGCTAACGAGGGAGGAACTCAGCGATCGTTGTCCAATTATCAGACGGTCACATAAAACAAACGTAATACTTCGGTTAATTTATACCCGTAAGTAAGGTAAAAATCAATCACACATTTCATGACTGTATTTTTCAGTTATATTATAGGTTTACATCATCAAACACAATTCTTGTTATTACAATGATCTTACAATCAAACATTAAGTCACAATTTTATCCTTAGAAACGTTATCAAGTTTTCTTTACACTCCTCCATGTCACGAGACTTTTCCTTATTTACTCTAGCCCTTCGCTAGTCATCCTATCTCTATATTCCATTGTAAATCTAAAGCAGTAACATTTCCCACCCATAAATATCATGTTTAAGAAGTGATACTAGGGAATTGCATGGCTCCCACAATCATAAGTCAGTATATCATCACAGTATACTACCACCCGTTATCTTTGTATTCTCCACCACTATTGGTTACAATTATGACCATCAATAGTTGTCTATCAAATTCTACTCCCTATAATTTGTCTTGTCCAAGTTTAAAACTGTGTAATAGTGATTCGACAGTAAAACTGTAATTTCAGCAAACAAACAAGAATTAAGGAACCTTGGGTGCATCCGATGGTAATTCGAGCTGCCGATAACGAGCTTACAATAAAAAAAGCAGAAAAAGACAAGGATTGTGGCACTGTGATTTCATATCAGCAGTCGTCCCTGGTAGAAAGTGCAACCTAATCAATGAAATCACCCTTTATTCTAGCAACGATAAATCAATAATTTACAGTGTACATAAGTTAGTCTTTTATCAGCGATTTATATATATATATAATAAACTTTTGAACAGTACAACGAACAACTCTCTTTCGAACCTCAGGTATTTATTATGGCCACAACGCTCAGACATTTACTATTATCCCCGCTACATAGAGGCGAGAAAGCGAGAATCTACCACGCATATTTTAAATTCTTCAAAAGACGTCTTGAAATGGGTTATGCGTGGTAGATTCTCATTTTATCGCGTTAGTATTTAACTTATTACCCATGCATGTGTTGTTCTGAGGTTCCGATGAAGATAAACTAATGGCATATTTCTAGGACATTTTAAAACGACTGAATGTGACTCATGTTTTATAGTATACTATCCATTTTTTTCTCTGCGAAAAGAGTGGACTGTTATTGGTTAGTACATCCTGTATAATCGGTGCAATTTCATATTTTAAAATTGGAATTGCCATACTCACAGTGGTTATTCTAATCATGGTTAAAGCAATTAATAGTTCGAACTCCCGCTGTAAGCGGAGTTCTATTATAATCGTTCCGTATTATTACCACTAGTTCTAATTAGCAATCCTTTATGCATTTCATAAGTTTTGTGTTATACGGTACAAGGAATAGCTTAAAAATCAACAACTGAATTGAAATGTTTTATGAGTCGCGTATATTTCCCATTTGCGTATCGTTATTTTAATTACAGTGGATTCTCATACTACGAGCGACTTATAAGACGAGAAACTCGCTATANCGAGCAGCAATTTGTGAATTTTGTTTCATACGACGAGTACAGATTCACAGTACGAGCAATCGTCATACATAATGGCAAGGTAAAGGGAGTCAATAAATAGCGTTTCTAGCTGACTCTTCGATTTGTAAGAAAGAGAGAGAAAAGAAAGAAAGAGCACATGCTCAATTTACCGCGCTTTACTCACCAAGCGCAGTCTGCACTCATTTGATTCACGTGTTTATTTCGTAGCGGTATCGTCTCGAGCGTTTTGTGCTAGTCAATATCTCGTGTTTCGTGCATATTTTAGATTGATTTTGTGTTAAACATGTGTCCAAAAAAAGTAAGTACTAAAGATAGTAGTGGTAAGAAGAAAAAACTTATCACAACTGAAGTGAAGAGTGCAATAATAGAAAAACATATGAAAGGAGTGCGTGTAGTGGACTTGGCACAGCAATACTGTTGCGGTTCAACTTTCAACTCCCTATAATACAACCGAACGGCGTCTACGATCTGCACGATCATTTCTTGTATATTCTCTTATGTTTTTATTACATGTACACATATGTATTGTTATTTTAATTTAACTGTACGTTTCTGTTTAAAAATACCTTAACAAAGGCATTTTGCGGGATTGTTGGAGCCTGGAACGGATTAATTACCTTTCCATTAATTTCAATGGAAAAACGCGTTTTGTAATACGAGTGAATCGTTATACGAACCTGGTCGTGGAACGAATTAAACTCGTACTATGAGGATCCACTGTAATTTAATTAATGACGTATGAGCTTCTGCAGTGAAGCGTTACTACGTTGCTGTCGGACAACATTAGCAGTGTCCAACAGAAAGTGTTCTAGTAGGCAAGGTTATATCGGTAGAAATATCTTATACCGCGCATACGTATACAAATACAGTGGATCCTCATACTACGAGCGAGTTATGACGTGTCACTCTTTATACGAGCAGCTATTTGTGAATATTTCTGTTTCATACGACGACTACAGATTCACAGTACGAGCGATCTCCATACACTATGGCAAGGTAAAGGGAGTCAATAAATAGCGTTTCTCGCTGACTCATCGATTTGTAAGAAAGAGAGAGAAAAGAAAGAAACAGCACATG
>QRAM01000615.1:0-41664 GCA_013436055.1 Halocynthia roretzi | reverse complement strand
GCCCTGTACGACAAAGAGTAGCATACTACTGCTTCAGACTGAGCAGCCTAATAATTACCTTCTGCGTATGTTACGACCTCGTATTTCCTGCATTTAAAACCTTAAAACGCAACAATATATATTGTATAATGTGATTGTACGTAACAAACATCCCACGCCATTGATACCTATAACTGTTTATTACGCAACAAAGTTAAACAATACAGTGCAATATTATTATCAGTTGAAATTACCCGCCATGAAAACGAAGTTTAAACAGAGACATAATTTGAGGTTCATGTGTTTACACAGTCAAAGAGGTTAATACAATGTGGGCTGCTGTAGTTTATTACGTGCTTGCTATGTACAGTAGTAGTACTCGTTCCCGCACACTATTACGAACCCATTTCGATTAACTTAAACAGCAAATGCACATAAGGAAATGTGTATATGTAAAGGTAAAAGACAAATACAAGGGTGCTGTAGTTGATTATGTGCTAGTTATGTATTGTGTTCCGTATTCCATCGACAACACTATCATATTACCAATTATATTGAATCCTATTCAGTTCTCGAGCGTGCCAGCACTAGGACGTACGGTATATAGCTCATAGCTCTGCAATGCTATCGATTAAGACCGCAAATCTTAATGTGACAAGTGACCCTTGACATTTTTCAAAACTCTCTCTAAATACTGTAAATTAGACAGAACATTCATCAAGATTATAATTTATGTGAAATTCTGAAAATTTCAAGCTATTCCACAAAGGTCAAAGATCATAAATGTAGGACATGGTTCAATGTCGACATCACTTGGTATTTCACGTTTTTGAACAACACTGAAAGAAAGGCGACGGAAAACCACAAAAAAAGACTCAAATCACATTTTTTCCATTGGTTTGCAAACACTAAATAGACACTGATACTAGGGGAGGTGAAATTAATGACAGTTTCTACCTTATCACCTGTCGTACGAAATAGCGACTCGATACCTTCCATTTCAACAGTAATTACTGAAACGAAGTAGCCAAACCATCCAATGCAACCATGAGCACACACCTTGCGAAAGCAACAAGACTCTCAGACATTGTCTGACATTTATAACTGATTGCTGTATAAGGTGATAACAAGGTTTCCTTAATGGTTTAAATAACAACACGAGTTTACTGTCTCCAAGTGTCTCAGATCTGGTAACTATATCTAATCACAAGAAATGCGAATTATCGAGGGTTTATTGTACAGCGGTGCCTCGTACTTCGTACTTAGGCAGTTCGAACTCTAAATTCTGAAGTCTGACTCAATCATCCCTTTTAGTACAATAGAAAATGCACCCTTAATGCTTTCACTTATGCATTTAATATTTACAATCATGGTTATATGCATATAGAGATGTTTACAGCTACTAAATAATGCCAGAAATCTAAACAGTTAAGATTAAGTAGTTATATTAAGCAGAAAGTAGTATAATTTGACCATCCCAAAAAAATTCTGGTTAAATCAGCGTTTGGAGGTCCACAGCGAAAAAAGGTTGGGAAGCCGTGCCTTACATCATATGTAATCGCAACACTAAGGATTAAATGTCTCCCAACCTTCAACTGAAATCAAATTTGGCTTATGCTGATGTCAGCGACTTAAAAACAGAACTACCCCGAATGACATATGTACGCTTCGCTTATGTTTACGCTTTTTGTTTCGTCACACATATGTTGCGGTGGCCTGATATAGGCGCTGAGTGCATCCATGTGAAATCTAATCACAGCTATCCCACGCTAACGATAATAAACAATGATGAATAATTAATAGCCGAACGACCTTTACTCCATAAAATATCGGGTTTTGGAAATTGATATATATCACTATTACATTGTAATAATAATTGTCATGATAATTGCTTATTATAAGCAGATTCAGTAGCTAACTAGTTCTAAGTAAAGCATACTCCCCTCGTGATGACAACCGAAACTGTAGCAATGCGCCAATTCTTACTTTTGGAGGTTTCAATTGTTTTTATACTGATACAAACATCTTATACGAGAAGCTGGTGATAGATATGCTACAGTAGGACTGTGAAACTCGGAATTCCCTGAAATATCCCAAAAAATATCACTAATTTGATGAGACCCCGCTTTCTTCAGGGATTCCGACTTGAACCTGAACCTAATACTAATCCTAATTCAACTCAAATCTTAACATTTTGGAATCTACATGAAATACCGACCTGTTTTCGTCCGGTATTAGGACCTAACCCTAAACTTAGCCTTAACCCAATCCTAAGACTCAAATTTTAGGAATTACATGGAATACCTGATTCTCACTGTAACACATATATAGCGTACATGTACAGTGTATACCAATTCAATTAAGCAATTAAGATAAGTATATATAGAAACAATTGCCAAACTTTAGCTGTTTGACATCTAATATACGACTCGTGGAAACTTTAAGACGAATGTTTCCTGAACTTGCCACGTCAATGTAAAACATCATTACGGCAAATTAGTTTCATTGAGCTCACAGATACCGATTGATCCTAGGTCAATGGCTCATTGGTAAATCCTGTGCTATTTGCTATGCTATATCTCACACTGTCTTGCTAACGCAGCACTGACTTACATATCCCGGTAGTCCGTGAGCACTTTGCCGGAAAAAAGAACCCAAACCGCCGGCACGACCCTCACTACAATAATAAACCCCACTCCTCTCTCTATTTTTCCGTATGACGATTGGGAAAGGAAACCAAAACAATGAGGAAGGAGATCTATACTATGACGTCACGTAACAGTAAATTCAAATCAACGCAAAACAAACAGAAGATATGATTTATAACGCGAGCAATTGAAACTCGGGTCATAAATAGACTCGACGTGATATATGGACGAAAATACCGAGAGGTTGTGTGCCACTTTATTGCGGATCATCAAAAAGGATTTCATGGCTCCTGAACGAGGGGGTAGTCTAGTGTTTGAACAATTATTCAATGGCCATTCAGGTCATTCAATGCGGGGGATATTATCGTGACTCATGTGTTTACTGGTTCTAATAACAATTGCAACCCGGCGTTGGATTGATATTACGTAGTATGGGAGGAAAAGGGGAGAGCAACAGGCCGGAGTTTGAACAATTATTCAATGGTCATTGAATGCACAGAATCAAAAAGTAAAATATCATGATGACTCATTTAGTTGATGGGTTTGAAAAAACTTACAGCACAGCGTTAACTATATATACTCTCCTTTAGACAATGAGCTATTCTAGTTATAGTTCCTTGTCCTTTTGATGCACCTGCGCTGTCCGACTCCACATCTGTATAACTGATCAGACTTCATCTTGAATTTCATATTGATTATTGAAACATGCAAACATTTCTATAAATTTGGGTAAATAGGTAAATCTGATCATCTAAGTTAACTTTACATACATAACCTTCCTGAACCAAATCCCTTCATCAAGAACTCCTTCTCTTTCTCTGACGATCAAGCATCGTAGAGCAGTGATCATAATCGTAATTACACGGTACGACTGTCCACGCGTGTTTGTTTTGACGCTCGATTTAAACGGGATCAAATGAGTTTGAATCAGCGAGTGAATCGCCTTCTGGCATATTTAACAATTAGACCAACAATTTTCGGTTTGTGACGAAAAGCTAGATCGGTTTCAAATCCCGTATTCCCCTTTTATTTGGAGAAGAAAAAAATATTGAGATGGTATTACCTATTGGTAGGTATATGTTCATAACTAAATACGCTTCAAAATAAACGGCATTTTAAGTTTGGTTCATTTAGAAGTATATAGCTATTAATTAGCTGCATTTTCGACAGTACGAAACTAATATGCAGGATTAAAATATCACCAAGAATAAACGAAATAAAAATATGACATTGAATTATAATTTACTCTTTGACATATCATACTTTTCTGTAAATAACACACGGCCTTAAAAATGGGACGTATGGTAGCCCTGCCTATAGTCACTGTGACGGAATGATGATGGACCCTAATTGGAGGTCACTATCATAGCTGCAGTGACCCTGGCATCACCAGTACCAAGTTTAATAATAGCTGGGTCGACCCCACAACCTGTACTCGTTCGCTATCTAAGCCACCTCTATTTCAACTGCTGTATTTCTTTGCAAACCTTTACAATATATTCGTAAGCATGCATGCAAGCTGAGGGTTCAGTTCAGTGTCAAATCCAATAGATTCAACGATACGACTGCGATTCTTTCATGGTGTCGTTTAGATGACCTCAGCAACCTCAGTATCAAATGCAATTCAGCAATTCGCCATTGTTTCTCTTACTACAATCTCACAATCACAAAATTCCAGTTCCTGTTGTTGAATTCAGTGGCTTCATAGAGCGGCAAAACAACACATAGTATACATTAAAATCAAAACTAATTTTCTAGCACTGGAAGAACACTAATAAACTGCTTTTCACGTTTCTGGTATCTCCGGTACTTTGATTCAAAAGCGTAATGTCTCCCAAGTAACAAACACAAGCACATTGCCGCAGCTATGTCAAGAAGTCATTTTATGGATCCCGACTATCGCGCATAACATAAGCCTACAGTTTTTCTGACACAAAAACATCAGATAAAAGTAGACAATCAATTACAGTTTTAACCGCCTCAGACAGACGCTGTCAACTTCCTTCGTTTCACATATCCTGAGCAAATCTACCTCGTTTAATTTTTCTTATATTACAAGGTAACCTATACCGTTCTCAAATTAAATGAAGTCAGCGTCTAGACAAATTTCCCAAAGGATTCGAAGTCAGCAAAAAATGTAGCAAAGAATTACACACACTTGGAATTACCAACTATCAGCAGCTTGTACAGAAATAAATGAAACTTTCTGACATCGTTTATAATAGCCTTAAGACACTTTTGATCAAGTTTGAAGCGTGTAGCTTCAGGTACAATAGGCGGTGAATTGATTTTGGGTTAAAATCCGCGTATTTTCGTATTTTCGTATTCTTTTTTCTGCAAGTTAATGCGCAATGTAAATAGACAATCAACAAAAAGCAAAAACAATGTTTTTTGACCTCTATATTCGATATTCAGCAATTGAGCATTACCGATCGTGATGACGTCAACGCAAACTGGCTGATGAGTTCTCCTCCGTCTATCAGCTGTAGTATATGTTTACAAAGTGACTGCTGGGATTTATAAACATGTCTGGTCTACAGGTTTTCTGTTACGACTTATCTCTCAAAACCTGGTTCCATAATCTATTACACACAGGTGAAATTCTTATCTATTCTCATCAAATTTCGTAGACATATTGGTAGATTACTAATTGCCTGGCCGAACTCTGCCAAAAAGAGTCTTAACCTGTGGTAGTACTGTGCTATGTAGTTCTACCTTCTATACTGACTCATATTGATGACAGTTTCCAGCTTAGGAGTGGGGGCGTATTGTATAATGTAGATTGCTAGTTCCTTGGTCGAACGCTGCCGAAAAAGGTGTTAAAGAGTCTTAACCTGTGGTAGTACTGTGCTATGTAGTTCTACCTTTTATACTGACTCATATTAACGCTGTCAAAAAAGGTGTTAAAAGACGAAAAATCTCTAGAAATTCAATGTATTTAGGAGCGATGGTGCAAACTATACTGAATTTACATTGTTCAAGTTCAATTCTAGATCATGCGAATGAACCAGAGGGAATATCATGTCATTTCTTATACACATGTAACAACGCATAAAATATCTCGTGTAGCGCTGTCCACAAAATTGAAAGAACGCCTGCAGTTGTCTGGCAGTACAGTTTGGGAAACACTGGCCTATACAATACACCGACTGATTCATGCAATTTCGTCCCGTCTGAAAGATACTTTCTCCTGACTACACACGTTTCTCAACAGATTAATGATCGCTCAGCCGTGTCCGAACATGGAACCATTGATCATATGACGTCACACGACTGAAAAATTATCGAGAATTCAAGATATCATTCTACCGCAATCGATCGATTACAACGTCATAAATCCATATATTGTGACATAGATAAGTAAAACTAGATACAGCGCATATATATATATATACAGTGGTGCCTCGTATTTCGTACTTATTCCGAATTATTCGAGATACGAATCTATTGTATCCATTCCAAATGAAGGGAAGTTAATTAATCCGTTCTCGGACCCGAATTCGAACCTATATTAATAATCTCAAACAGTGAATACACATAAAGTAAGGTGAAAAAATACCACAAATAATGCCCTGAATACACTCAATGCTCATTACTTCGACGTCAACGTTAGCTTTAACTGACTGAATCAAACTAAAATTTGCTTTTTAACAAAGGATTACTAGCATATTAACAAAAGCTGTCCATATAATATACTACACTGGTTATAAGTGACCAAATTATTGATTAATTTTCATTTTTTGAGCCAAAACCGGAACCATTCAAAGAAAATCTGGCTACTCGTGCAGGTGCCTTCACACGTTTTACCCGAAAATTCTTATTACGTCATATTATATCCGATGCGTATCTATCAATGAGTTATGACGTTTTTAACTATTCCGTGACAATGGGTAGAAATTACGTCGCAAGTAACACGCTATTCCAGAAAAAAAAATTATGAAAAATGCAAGCTTTAATTTAGAGTTTAGACAACTCTATTAACATCGTTTCAATTAACATAGACGCAAGATGGGGCCCCCATACAAAGCTCTATTTTGGGAAAAAGAAATTACAAAGAAATAAACGCACCACAACACTTTATACCTTATCTGATCACCAGTAATTTATATCACTGTGACCTATATTACAAACTGAAAATTTGTCTACCTCGGAACGACCTTATATTTACTTCTGTGGTTCCTGAAAGTTATCGCAATGAAGTTGGCAATTGACAATTCTTTCGGTTATCAATTACTTTTCAGAATGTTGTCTTAATTTAGCTCCGAGTTCTCTTAAGCAATAAACCGTTAGTTATTACGTTGTACTTTCAATTCAAGTGCACAGTTACCTGTTAAGTAATTAACAACATCTGTGTTAGTTAAGGAGTACTATCACAATTCTTAATTGCGGTCCTGTGCTGGATTTATTCTTGGTGACGCCTTAAGTCATAAAAAGCTTCTAGTTTGAGGCCTCATAGTAAACATTACGCCAGATTGTCTCACAAACATTACGGTTAGACTGAATTCTGTCAGATTTAGCGTGGCAGAGATATATTTCAAATGCAAGATAGCACGGAGATTAGGCTTCTGGAATTAGCGCCCATTATACAAATGTAACAACGAATATATTATGTTGCACAGCGCTGTTTAAATCCCTTCTCACACTGACTATGTAGCAATAAGCACTGGTTATCTCGGTAGTAGAAAATATTAAACTGCAGTTGGATTTCGGCACTAAATTGGCTTTCTATGATAAACTACTAAATTCAAAGTGAAGTCTAATCAGTTATACAGATGTGGAGTCAGATTGAACAGGCCAAATGGAAATTACATAGCATCAACAAACAGAAACCAATAATTATTGAGTACAACGGACAGCACCTTTAATCAATGTTCCAGTGTACGTAACCTATCGAAAGTTTCAGAAATACGGAGCATCCGCCCTTGCAATTGGGAGTGTAGAATAAAGGTGACACTCAAAAAAGTATTCAGTACGATATAAAATACACCAAACTGTTACTAAGTTTATTCGCAAGCGATTTGTAGAAAGCTTAGAATTTAAATCTAGATTTCAATGAAATCCATTAGACCAACGTCACGCATACGTAATAATACTATTTCCATACTTGAAATAGGATCTACGTGACGCACGAGCAGTGAGAATTGAGACGTTTGTATAGAATAAGTCAAAGGAAATACCTTTGCTGGATATCAGCTGGATATATACAAGAAGGACGGATTTATCTACTTGGGGGCACCATGCCAAACTCATCAGCGGGCCCCTTCATTTTTAGAAATTTTTGCATGTCTCCATAATCAATATATATATATATCACTGAAATTATTTTGCAATCGCCAAATGTCATTAAATATTGCATAATCCGATATCCGACATAGCCCGTTATATTTTTACATACTGTAATGTTAAATGATTTCAAAAAATATATATTTCAATGTTTTATATTAATTATNGTACACCTTTCCCCCATCAGTAAGTTTTAATGAGGGTTAATTATTCTTTACGTGCTTCAGAGGATGCAGAGTCACGCCACACTACAAATATATGATACAGTTAACAAACCTGGCAACAACTAACTTCAAAATCACTATTCTGAAAAGCAGTAGAAAACTGGATATATATTCAACTGTCAAAACTTCATTTTCATTTCATAGTTCTAGCACGTACATTCCAACTACATAACTCAATCCAATATATAACGCATTCCAACTATAACTCTCAAGAATCAAATACAGATAGATAGAAGGCAGTTAGAAACTTAAGATTTGAGTAACCGAAATAGCTCGTGTATGGATATTGATCAGTTGACCAAGTACTATCATGCTTGATATAGAAACTTCATGAAACGAATCTAAAGGTTGCGACTACCCCGACGTAAAGGGACTTTTCATGGACGTAACGTGTGTTTAAATGATTAAACATAATTAGTTATCTTAACCTGCATGCAGACCTCATGCTATGCTTGCGTAGGTGATTTGGTCTTCACGTATTACGGCTTATAGTCAATACGACTCATGTCATCCTTGTTTCGTATTCAAAAAAATCCGACTTGAAACAATAATCTCACGACTAAAGAAACAATAACACTTACGAGCACTGCAAGTGATGAGTGAACAATTGTTGAATGTTGACAGTTGACAAGTTGACATGGGTACTCATTCCAAATAAGGAGCGGATAGGGCACTTGGAAAATGCAGTACAGTTGTTTTGCAGCCTCACTAGTATTCTAAACTTACTTGGCGTCGCGCGAGCCTGTTATATCGACTTGCAGCAAATCAAGACTCATCAAAAATCGAGGGCTTCACTATATATACCATATTACGTCCGATAGCAACAATACACAATCGATCATATAATATAGAAGACATGCAATAGATATAAATTGCCCAATCATGCATACATGATTGCGAGTTTTAAGGAAGGAACGTGCTTACCCGTACTATTATTATTTTTACTCAATTTAACTAGCATGCAACTTCAAATACATTTAACCTTTCTTCTCCAATCCTGATCTTTTCTAAGTTCTTTAGGCCTATGCTTGGATTCGCCAACTTGTTACCGTCCAAAGCCAACTTGTTACCGTCTGCCGTTTCCTACCTAGAACACGGTTTTCATGTTAAACATGTCGAAGCATAGCAAGCATAGCAAGCATAGCAAGCATAGACCGGAGACAGAGAAATGTAAAACACGGTAACGTACACGGCGGTATATTTATTCGTACATGTACTCGCGTTAGCAGGAGCTCCAGCTTATATTAAAAATCGGCGTGTCTCTCGGCTTTTGGAACCAATTAATGACGTAGTGCGAGGCATTACGGAAGTTAATAATTCAATGGTTATCTTATCGCCACGATATCGCTATCTTAATGGTTACATCTTTCATTTTATCCACTCTAAGGAATCAAGGTTGCGATGATATGATTCCATGTGGCCTTTACTATCGGTAGACCGAAATAAATATTAAATAATAAATTGTTAACTTAAGTAACGTTACACCGGTGATAAAGACGGAATACTTCGATGGCAAACAAGCATTCAAATTACTATTCATATTGTTATACTGCTGTGATATACTATCTCACTTCTTCCTTTATTAATACTCCCTAAGCTAAAATACTTCAATGGCTTGCAATGACAGCAGAAATTCAGAACATTTCGCTATTTTGCTGTGATAAAACTGAAAAACAACTTCGTCATGATCATGACTGTAAGCAAAGCAGAACACTGAATACTCTCAATGAGCGATCATTCTTTCCTGGCAATAAACCATTCGTTCAAAACTACCACTTCCTTCGTGAATATGCGCGGTGTGGAGGAAAACACAACAACCATGAGCTATCGCGTGGCACATACAAAAAAACAATCGGGAAATTGCGAACGCGATGCACACCCACTAGAAAGAAAGGTTGAAGGTCATAAAATAGGGGTCACAGCATAAATAGAACTAATTTTGGATTGTAAAATACGGATATTTAGAAGGTGGACACGTGACATACCCAGCATCCGGACTTCATAAGGAGGTAATTCACACACACACCCCTGTATCAGAGGAGCCCCAACAGTAATGATTTCCTTCATAAAAAATGTAATTATTATAAGGTATTAGTATTAGAAATGAGGAAATTAAAGTCTTCTTCGGAGCGTAACTGATATTTCAGCGGTTTATCATTCATTAGAGTTCATTTATTTGTCATTTAATTAAATTTAATGATGAGGAGGCCCCGAACCTGGAGTACCCCGAACCACTCTGAATACATGGTTGGTATACCACCTTCCCAGGGTGTCACCTGCCCAGGTATGGCAGGTATGACATGTGTCATGGCAGCCACTTGACACTAACTTGACACTTGGCAGCCACTTGACACTTTTGAATCAAAATATAAACGAGACTGACTTGAATTTTTGAGTCGATACCATGGTAAAGTTATTTTGAAGGTGTGATTCAGATGTTTAGATAGAAGGCGCAATTTCAGTGCTAGGCGGTATTTTTCGTAGGCGAGCCGCTGTTCTTGCCTTATGTCAGTCACGTCTTCTGCATCATGGTACATGCATCATTCCTATAAATGTAGAACAAGCAATTAATTCAACACGTTGCATTTTTCAGAATATTTCCTGTGTTCCGTCACAATACACGTTTGATTTTCCTCTTCCCATTGGTCATGCGATGCAAGGTTAACACGTCGAGGGCAACGGGTTCTTGCTACGACAAAAACACATACAGCAAGAATCATAAGAAACTGAGAAAGGGTTAAGGAAAGCAATTATGTGTTTTATAAGATGCATTTTTCCTGGAAAATATCGATGATGAATATGTGACACGTGATTATTACGATTGCAACTAATCGATATTTTAATTGACAGTTGTTACGTAATATTAATACTTAAAAGTATAAAGTATTTTTCTGAATAGTACACGCACTCTATTATAAGATGCAGAAACAAGAGTTGAAATCAATATAGGACGAAAAAATCTACATAAATCTCCAGCTGGAACAAAATTGAAACAATATACATGTACAGTGTTGTACGTTCCAGACTTCGAATGCTGAATTCCTAATTCCATTCGGAGTTCGACCAATGCTTCTACGTTCGAACTGCGCGCATAGTAAAAATGCAATTCGAAAGTTACACGCGCGTAGTGAACGCAGCTGTGGACAGTACGTATGTGTTTATGCAGCATAATTGCAGTGAACGGCCGAATTTGACGATGGAATATTCACTCAATATCACCCCAGCAAAACTTATTTGACTTTGCGCCTTGATATTTGCGATCAGTACAATCAAAGCCTTTGAAGCACGGCAGGAAGTTCGTGATTCGCCGCATGAATTTTACCAACGACCTTGAGTTAACTGGTAGCAAATGGGCAATTATTTGTGTTTGAACTTGAATTACGTGTATTTACTGTTTAAGTTTATCGAAATTGGTTCGGATTAGGGTCGGAGAACGGATTAATTCACTTCCCATCATTTCTAATGAGGATAACTGATTCGGACCTCGAACAATGCAGAGTTTGAACGGCTGAAAAATATGTTTGTGATTTTGCAGCGAGTCGGGCGAAAACAATTTTAAATTTTTATTCTCAAGTAACGCATAACAATGAGATACAAGAAATATTTCTGGTAATTTACAGTCCATGAGCTCTCAGTGATGTAAGTCATTATATATATATATACACAAGTCCAATAAACAATAGAGTAAACTCAGTTGTGGAGTGGGGTACTTGTCCTTTGAATTCAAACTGACCATGATAACATACACCTCTATCAGTAATACACCCAAGGTTAGAGAGGACTTATGCCATTCCTAATGTTATGGTTCACCCTCAATCAACCCCATGTACCCAGGGTAAGATTTACCAATAGGCCAAGTGAGTCATTGGTCTTTCAGTATCAGGGCGCCCACTGAAACCAATTCGTTTTAACCTTGTTTCAGGTGTCGAGATCGGGATTAAGCCATTGCAGAATAATTACAGGTATACAACATACACATATATATATTGATTATTGAAATATGAAAACATTTCTATAAATTTGGTTGCCACACAGATGAGTTTGATCTAACGCCCACAGGAAGGTAATTCCGTCACTGCATTTACCCTGCCATCTCAGTAACAATGGGCGCTTTGCCGTACTTGCAATTCTAGAAATACACTGCTTAACATGTCAGCAGAAATGAATGGTAATCCACCAACTATTATTCCCTATATGGACAACAAAAATAACATAAAACGAAAAGAATTACAAAAAATACCGATTCCACTACAAAATTACAATAATTTTTTCGATTTTTCTATTACCAGAGCAAGAGAATGGTCCCATTTATTATTTTCAGTTATTTCAAGTTTTTATTTTGGATGTGGTGAGATCACTGCAGGCTTAAGAGGCTTTAGAGATCTATTGCAGATTGTAGGTCACAAGGCCAGATGGCTACTGTAATATCTCTACAAATGACTTCCCCCTTTAGTGGTAATAGAATCATATCAGCATTTCCCTCTCTAGTGGTAATACATATTCACACACAAATATATAATACATAACCACATGCATGATGAACCAAATCAGGGTGCGAATGGGTCTTTTTGAGGTCATAATAGTAAATTGACAGACCCAGGGGTACGGTTACCCAGTCTGACCCCATTCTACATGACCTATTATTTCGATATTGCCAATTGTGGGCAGTGAATTTACATAAATTTATCGATGAACCACAAATTTTATCATTCCGCTAACTGATAATTTAATAAGTAGATATGGGCAATGCAAGCATTTCAAATGTTAAATAACCACAAATTGTATAATCACTCTCATAAACTCAGTGCAGAATTCAAACTTGACGTGTAATGGTATATGCTCTTGAGAGTTACATGAACGAAGCGTTGCTCACTTTGAGCACATTATAGATAAATTTGCATTAAGAAACCAATGTGCATTTGTAATTTTCATGCAGTGACAGTAGCAATGCTGCCAGCAGTGCTTAAAATTAGGGTGTATAGATGCGCGACATTATAAGCTAACTATTTATAGAGAAGATATACACACACATATATGGTTAATTAAAAGATTACCAAACTTAATTTTTATTTTATAAGCTATTATTATGATAAAGTTATTTTAGGTTATGTTAGGTAGATTTGAGGCCCTGTGGATCGTTCGATTCTAAGATTGTAAATCTTAAAGTGAAGTTTGGTAGCAACAATTTGAAATTAGGGTGTATGGTTGCGCGACATTATAAGCTAACTATATAGAGAGATATACACACATATATATGGTTATAAAAACACTTGCTATTAAAGATGTTAATCGGACATTTGCTAGCCAGAGGTGTTAGATATTGAGCTGTAGGTAAGAAGCTCAGTGAGCCGTTTGATGGTGCCTATATTCCCCATCCAGGGATGGGTTTATTATTGCTTAACACGGACCAACACCAGACATGAAAGAAACTTTGCACCCGGTATTGAAATGTGTCTTGGAGAAACCTCTGCTTGTAGGTAGGGAAATGTGACTTATCTAGGAGTATATACGATACTGGGAAACTTTCTGATCCCTTAATAGTTGAAGCGTTGACAGAGGAAGATTAAAATTATTAATTTTGCATCTGGTAACAAGAACATTTGTTCGAAATGCCAAAATATCCAAAATGCCAGATAGGACAAAATTTGAGGACATGCAACGGAATTGATATTTTTGAACATTAATTTTTTTACAAATTTCCAAAAAAGAATGTTTTCAGCAGAATTTTTTTCTGTGCCGAAACGGATGCCGTGATCATTTATGACATTATGTACCCAAGCGTGACCCCGGTCACAAATGCTATCAATAAGAATATAAGTATGAGACGTTTCTGCTGAGTGAGAAGAGAACCTTGACTCGATGAAGCTGCGTTACCCTGGAATGAAATAGATTTATGTCAATGAAATATAGATACAACTGGCAGATAAATACACCAGTAACCAGTTGTATGCGAGAGATGCGTTCCGAGATTACTTCGCATAGTGTGAATACTTATTTCAATGGAAAAAATAGAGGTGTGTTCTGACAACAACCTACAATCATAATTCAGCCACCGTTTCATACCAAAAAGACACAAATACATTACCACAAGGCAATATATATATTATGACTATACATAGGACGTTTAGGAGATGATGATGAATATCACAAAGTATGAAAAATAACTGAGAAATAACAGTAAAGCACGAGGTTATATAGAGCTGACCATGCCTATGAGGAACTGCTGGATGAGTGACGGGAATACACGGCTTCTGTACTCAGACTATGCCACACAAAGCTGTCGCAGAACCTCGCAAACCACGCACAGCCTTGCTTAACTGTAAGGCATTTAAATATCGTTGCTATTTTGTTACCTTCATTTCTTCGTTTTGAAGTTTAAGTTTTGCATTCTCGGATTGCAATCTCCTGTATTCCTCCATGATTGATTGAAGTTCAGATCCTCCCTCATTCCCGTTCTGTTCCGTTCCACTGTCATCTGTCTTCGAGGGTGCAGCAGATTTCTCCTGAATAACATGAGTACACCTCAGCAGGCAGCATATATCTCATTTTATCAGTCAGACAGTAGTAGTAATATAGCTTTGTCTCATAGTCATTACAATAGGTTCATTCCGCTGTACAGTTAAACCAAGTTTACAATCACTACCAGCAGTTCTTCATGTTAGTCTTGTACCACAACTTATATGAAAGATCAAAGTTTTATATACTACTTGCATGCTAAGCTGCTGGTTAACACATACAAATTTAATCTTGAGTGGGATGTAGGCGATGCTGCCTTATTTTGGGGGTCTACTTAAATGTTGGTCATTCTAACAAGTAGATTCTACTGTACAGTTGAACCTCTGCAATGTGAGCTACTATTTTAGCAAAATGATGGTAAGTATGATGCGAGGAATGATGAAAATACCTCAACATCTGGTTGCTCAAATACGCATTTCAATTTGGAATCCATGAGATCCACAGGCTGAGTTGCTTTCCACTGAGAATACAAAAAAAATTGGTTATTGTTACCCACAAGCAACTGTACTGAATACTGTTGGAATTTGATACAATTGTAAACTAGGGTTATACTCATTAACCAGCCATCACAGCTAATTCATTTTTACTAAGCTATAAATCATAAAGATTGAAATTAATTTTACCAAGATTTCCATATCTTCCACTACTTCAGGAGCAAACATTGTCTGTACCATAAATTTATGTTTCATCAGCTCATTTGGATCCGAATCGAACGGCTGCAACATCACTGCAGATAAAAACAATATGGTTTATCTCTTATCATTGATAACCTTATTTTTATCTTAGATATTGACTATTGTCTCTCATCACTATGTCTTAACAATGGACACTTTATTGAAACCTTCCTATGCTCAGGTGTCGAAGCTACATACTTCAATATTATTGTTTTTCAAACATATTGGAAAATAGGAGTAAATTCTGTGGACTTGCCAGTTGTCTATACAGTAATCCCTCACCTATCGCGGTTAGTGCATAGTGCATTCCAGAATTCCAGAGCAGAGCCTCCAGCCTCCCACGATACCACGATAGGTGAAACTCTGAAACTCCGCNTATTTAATTAATCATTTGAATATATTTAAACGTATTTTGAACCATTATAAATCATTCATACACTCTTATTTACCTTATTAACCTTTCCCGCAATCATTTGACCTGTTATTTAATTTTTTTCAACTTTTAGCGCCTAAACATACTAGTACTGTACGACACGGCATTTATCATGAAATAGAATACATACAATATTACATTAAAATACATAGGGGACAATATTATATAAAATCCGCGATGTAGTACGGAAGTTATTTAAGGTGAAGCTACAGCAGTCATTCAGGTTTATCTTTATTTGTGCGATTATTAAAAGTTTAAAAGTTGGTTAACCACTTCAAATCATCGGTGCAAATAATGTATTGATTCAGTCATTTACTACTGATTTGGCAAGAGACAGGGTTTACTTTACGAATCATCAGAAATCACATGACAAATAAATACATAATACAGAGAAATAAATTAGTGTTTGTGCGGTGCGGTATACAATCAAAATATACAAAACCATTATATCAGTGAAATAAAAACAAAAATCTTTGTTCTACTGAACTGTGGTGATTATAATTCACTTCCTAAATTCGGGCACCCCTAAAAAATCAAGCCATTGAGCATTGCTGAATAAATCCTTTAGTAATTTAAGCATGTGCTCAGACAACAGGTTCTCAACAACGGGGAATTCCTCACGAAAGGAGATATTTCAGCATTCCTGGGACGGAATTGGGTTTACCTCTATCGGCATGTTTCCTATGAATATTTTTATTAAATGAACCTCCCTGAAATTGATGATTGCGTATATAATATCTTCTGAATGGTTGGGTCCCTATGGAAAGGCTTCAATAAATAGTGTGTAATTTGTGTGTATTTTAAATCAGTGAAACTTACAGGAAACGAGTGTCATAAAAACTCACCAGAAACATTGACCTTTGAGCTGGGCTCAACGATCCCACTGTTCGGTCTGACACAGTATCTCCGTGGCGCCGTTGTCTTTACCTTGAAGCAAACTTTTTTGTCTGTCGGGTTCGACAGTGTCAGTTGAGATGTCACAACATCCTTGAAAGGACCTGTCAAAAGAAATCATAGTTACAGTAAATTCTCTAGTATAAGAAAATTAAGTATTCAAATAACAAGAAAGAAACAAGTACCATCTAATTCGGTATGAAAGTAAGTCACTCTAGTCGCAACGTAAAAATTAGCATTAACTATTAAATTTGCTATTCTATTTTGGATTGGATGCTTACTGATTTTTTGCTAGTGTGTAATAAACGCAACTGTTATTACAATTAACAGCCGAACTCATCCCTGTCAACACAACAGTACAAGAGTGGGGAGAATATTATCACCTTTATAACGTTGTTCTAGGTCAGGGTTAGACCGAAACGTCAATTGCAGGCAGTTGATGGATCGATCAACGAAATTTTCTTATAACAACGATATTGTTTTGTCATAATTACTTTAGTTTATTAATATTTGACAACATTAAACACGTATACGACTTATTTATATATGTTCAAAATTATTTGAAAATTTCATTTTCACATACTCGAACGTGGAATAGCGCTGTACATTATAGAATTATAGATTATAAACAAATCATCTGGGCCTTAGGGAGCTTTAAAACAAAGTCAATCAACTTTTGATTTGATCAAGGACTTAAAATGATTTGCCACCCACGAACTGGAAGCCCAAACTTCTATTAAATTTTCACCAATGAACCAACTGCGTGGTAGCTTAGAGGGACCATAAAAAATGGAACTACGAAGAGATATCCAATTGAATCTTTGTCTACTTTCCTTACAAACAACAGATTCCATTTTCAATTACTACTTAAATAAAACCAAATAATTCAATGAACAATAAATACCTCTGAACTTCAACTCTGTCGGAGGATTGATCTTCAATACTTGAGGCTGCTTATGACGAGACATAGTTTATACAGAACGTTCAATATATTAGATTATTAAAGCACTGGAAAAATAATTCACAAGTTCAAATTCAGACAACTCAACAGTAATAACATGATAAAACATATACAGTGTTGGCTCGTATTTCGTACTTAATTCGTTCCAGGAAACCGTTCGAACTCTGAATTGTTCGAAGTCAGAATCAGTTATCACAATTAGAAATATTAGAAAGTGAAATAATCCGTCCCGAGACCTTAAAATCCATGTTGGTGTTAATGAAGTGTCAATTTTAATTATTCCCACGACAGTGTGGGATTTACACCTTAGTGGGACTTACCTTAGTTAATAAAAAGATTTCATACATCTGAAAAAAATTATGCTGAACTACTAGGCTAAATGTAATTTAATAATTAAATTTACTTAACATTGCAACTCATATTCATGCTCATTCCTTTTGCATTCATTTAGATATAACCAAATGTAAACGGGTTTTCGGAGGGCACGACCACACTAGTACCGGTATGTAGATTTAATTATTTTTTCCTATCTCGTATTTGTAAAGTGTAAATTCACATATCCCTCCTGATATCTAAACATACCTCTGACCAAACTGTAGATAACGGATGGGCGTGAAAGACGAACAAATACAATTAAATTCGCAAATAAAAGCTCTCAAAATACAGATCCCGCACATTCGATAGATTTCAAATACTACAACTACATTACATCTTTTTCGAACCATCGAAATATTAATAATGTACAGCAATATTTCATATCCTACCGGTCAATAACAGACGGTAACGGTGAGCAACGCAGCTGCTTGATTGATACAGCGATAACTGATTGAAATAATATTCTCAGACCATCTATCTGAATAAAAATGAACTACGCGTCACCTCAACATCTAATAAATCAAATTCTACCTATTGAAAGAACGAATTTAATGCTATTTCTATTGAAAATAAACTTTTCTTTCTTCGCTGCGTGAACTTTCGACTAAAAAGCTCCCAGTCATTCTCTGCTGCGTTGCATAATCGCTATAGCGAAAACGGAAAAAGTTGTCACTTATTCCAACCGTCCTATATTTAACAGGACAAATCTATATTTACCTGTGTTGTCCTATATCCTGTATTGACTCCTAAATGTGCTATATTCCGATTGCTTGACCTTTATTGACTTGATATGAAGATGGAGTTAACTAATAAAAATCACGTAGTGTTGGTAGAGCTTTCCGCCACACGCAAAAAACGCTGGTTTCACAGCCAGATAGTTCTGCTTAAGCCATTTCCCGTTCCGTACATAAGCTAATAGGCGTTAATTTGTAGGAAAACTTTCCATTCCACTTCGTATTACCGCCAAACGTTCTACATTTCACTTTGCAAAATTTGACATCCTTATTCCTAACCTGAACTTAATAAGCTTGACATTGACATAACAGGACTAACTGTTTAGTGGGATTAAATCACAGGCCGGAGATATAATTTTTCGGCCTGCATAAGGAATGACTTATCATTTTTAGACAGAGTAATTCTTAATATATCAGCAAAATTCGACACATGTTCGAAGACAATAATAGACACGCAGGTCCTCCATCGCCATCTCGCGGAGACAATTTTGAATATTTTCTTGTACGTGATTAGACCTTGATGTTAAATATTTTAATTGGGGATAGAGGTCTCGGGTTCGAATCCCTATGTCCGTTGAGCAAGATAGAACTCGATCTTTAGTATCAGAAAGAATAACCAAACGAATTTTTTATTATGCAAAAATAATTACTTCACTGCTTGGAAACTATATATTTACAAATTACAAAGCAACTTCGTTTTGATTAGGATGTGGAATAGAATTTCTAACATTTGGAGGAACCTGGAAATGACCCAATCTGATATTCAACCACAAACACCAACAGCTACTGGAACATATAGCAAAGACCTGATAGCAAAGCGAATTGGTCTGTAAACAAACTTCTAATGTTATAGGATGTTATAGAGCTATTCAATTTTGCATTTCAGTAATGAGTTGAACAGAATGTGCACAAAGGGGACATTGCTTCCTTGCCCAGTAGAAGGGGTGTACATGAATCCAACTGCATACTATCAAAACTGCAATCTATAGCAACAATACTAAAACCCAAGTACCAACAGTACCACCTGTACCAGCTAAATACCGCACAAATTCTGCTGTAGCTAACATCTTGTGATGGTATAGGTGGTACTGCTGGTACTTCTTATACATGTGGTGCTGTTTGTAATTCGGGTTTTGGTATTGTCCACCTATTAATGGGTGTCATAGTCCGAAAAAAATCAAAAAATCTGCATTAATTAAAGTAGATATAAAAATATATATGTCAAATATTATAGTTAGTACATCAATTAAGTTAAATCAGTGAAATACCAAACAGTAATGTAAAGTCTACGTAGAAAAACCTTCCTTAATAACCATTCGTAAACGAAGATTGCCCGGTTGATGTTGAACCGACCATTTGACTCGTCTTTCTCAACTGATCGTAACTCCACTTCAACTGTTCGACTTCACTCTGGTGCCGGCTCCGTGTGTCGTCTATTTCTGACAACAGACGGTCGTTTGTTTTGATCAGAGACCTGAAAATATTTATAACAGGTTGATAATAATTTTGTTATGAATAGGATATAATCACTACAAATGCGAAATGGGTTCAGAATGACATTACAAATGTATGTGATGATTTTTTAGAGTTTGTGTTTACTCATGTATAAATTGCATTCCATAATTCGACTTGATAAGTTTTTCGATGAAAAAATTTCAATAACTTAAATAAACATTTTTATGTAACTTTCTTACTTGTGACTATCTTGCAACATTTTAGTCAATTCATCGACCGATTCGTAATTCTTCAACTGAAGTTTAAGATTTGCCACTTGCTGGATCAGAGAGTGCTTTTGATGTTCTAATTCAGTGACGTAATCACCGCCGGGAGAAATCTAGAAATTTTTTAGGTATTAGACACAGTTGAATTCACCAAGACAAGTGAGCTCTTGCTAAATCAGTATTCAACATATCAAAATTTGCTCCAATTCAGGATGAGAGCCCATGACCTCCAGAATAACATCTATGGGGATTTTGAAAAAAAAGATGCGGTGTGCTTCATGTTACCTTATCGTCCTCTCGCCTCCTTATCTTATCTTCCAATTCTGCAATTTTACATCTAAGTATCTTGTTATCACTCGTAGATAACTGAAGTCGTGATCTCAAAGCATCCTGAAATGAAATAAATATTAATCAATAATAAATAGTAATTAGCAGGCAGCGATCCAATTTTGATTGGTCATTTTAATATTATTTACCTATTCTGATTCACTTAAAAATTTCACAGAATGTTGGTTATGATATAGGGGATATTTTGTGCGAATTATATCATTATTATTAAGTAATAATCGATCTACAGCTAATATTAATCAGTCTACACAACACGAGACCTACCCCCAGATGATCCCTGTTTAAGTCTGAAGGCTGGAAGTATGCTGGCTAGATTATCCCTAGTTTGTTTTAACAAGGGTAAACTTTACATTTCTGCAACTCTCTGAAATTAGCACTACGCCCAAGGCAGCAATTGGAATAATGGTTACAAATGAACAGGCTAGAGATCGCACTCACCATGTCTTTGTATGTGTCATGGTTCATATCCGTTAATTTGGCTTGTTTTGATAAAGTATGAATCTTCAGATGCATTCCCTTGTTATCAGCTTCCATAGTATTCAATTTCTCTTGCAAAACACGAAGTTGAATTTCTTTTGCTCTTGTTAAACCTGATTCGAACTTGGACAATGGTTTCTCTATCAGACCTGGTAATAGTAGAAAAACATGAAGGGGGACTCCTACTTAATTTCGAGTACTTATTCGCCACTTTACAATTTACCACTCAAGGTTCCAAAATAATTCGTCTATTTATCATTAATCTATCATGTAATATATATAGGCTAGGGTAAAGTTTGAGGGTCGCTACCATGGGATCCCTTAACCACAGCCATATTTCTTACCCTGGAACTTTTTATTATGATGCAGGGACTTTGAACCATTCCAGTATCTGTCAACGGCATCAAGGAACTCCTCAACAAAGCAAGACTGAACCGAACTTCTGGTCAACGGTTTCTCTTCTAAATGAGATAATCCTGAATCCTGAAAAATTTCAATGGAAACATCAAGTTATTTCAGGGCAAATTCTCCGAAAATTGGCTAAAAACACAAGTAGAATGGTGCTTCGTACTTCGCACGACCCTAACTTCGTAGATTCCAGACTTCGAATGCTGAATACATGAGAAATTTCATTCGGAGTTCGACCGATGCTTTCACGATCGAACTGCGCACATTGTAAATGAAAATCAGTGAAAAATTGCGCTAGCTGTGAAAAGTACGAGTGTGATCAGCAGCATGATTTCGATGTGCAGACGAATTTAACTGGTGCAAAATGGGCCAGAAAAAATAACTCTGGCTGACTGAGTTCGAGCTAAACGACTTTGAATACATGCATCCTAATAGAGATCTTGCAATGATAACGAAATCTTTGACCAAAATTTTTGCCTTACCTCAAAATCTAGATGTTTAACTTTTGGTAAATTTTGATATTCATCTTTGTAGCTGTCAGGGGTTATGCTGCCATTTTTGACCTTTTCACGGTTCATTGCCTTTTCAGTGACATCATGAGATCGTTGGACAACTGTCGGAGGCAAAGCTTCACTTCCTGAAAGGTGGGTAAAGATGTGAAACTACAAAATACAGTAACGGCCAACCTACCTAGTAATCCAGTATTAGGAATCAAATGAATGCATGCCACATTTCATGTCATTTTTTCAGGTCAGAAACAGCAACTTAAAACTCATTATTTCTCACCGGGATGTCTTGTGAAGTTTGCAACACTTTTGTATTTTGAATACGCATCATCTTCATTGAAGTCATAAACCGGACCGACTCTTACTTCGTTACGAACGGGTCCTGATTTCCTGCTGACTAGGGAAGTTGCAGACAACGATTGACCAGCACTGGGTAAAATATTAAAAAAAACATTGACTACTTTTTTTTATTTAAAATGAATTTTTGAACACTGTTCTAGGGGTTAGAAACCATGTAGGAATGGAAATGGTTTGAAAATAGGGGACATTCCACTGGTACAGGTACACATTTTTTCACGACTAAAATGAGAAATATTTCATTGCAAGTAACAAATGGGTGACGCGAAAAAATAAGAAGGTTGAAGTGTGATAAACGCGAGCACTAAGCTCCAAGCATTTTGATTTGGCTCGGTTGGTTAAATTTAAAAAAATGAATATTCAACTCACGAATCTTCTTCTCTCCGTGCTGGAATTTCCATATCCACGCTGTTTAAATATAGATCAGGTGCTGTAAAATAACATTATAAATATGAATAAATACAAATATGCAGAGTGAAGCAGAGGTGAAGTTCAAAACTTTGGTGTGATAAATTTAGGCACAATCAAAGTACATATCATGTCATTTCCTATACACATGTAACAGAGAATATAATATATAGCGTAGCGTTTAGATCCCTTCTCACACTGACAAGATAGCAATGAGCACTGGTTGTAGTAGTAGAAATAGAAGTAATAGAAAATATTTAAATGCAGTTGGGTTTAAGCACTTAATTGGCTTTTATCCATAGTGCAGTTCTTCCTTTTATATAAACTTACTTTCAAAAGAGAGAGGTCTATGTCGCTCATTTATTTCTTGTCTTGTGAGTCTTACAAGTTCTGAGAAATAAAAAATATAACTATTATAATCACAGATGTCTAAATCGCAGCTATTGTTATCAATTGGTCCCAAAGCATATTTATATCCCTCACTTAATGTTATCAGTCAGTTATAGTTATCAAGAACAGACTATCTTAACTGTATAAATATATTATAAATTCTTCTATAACTGCCAACTATATATTAAATGTTGCCAACATCAAATCTCTATGACAAAAATAAACTCCAGCAAAGTCTATCCTATCATAATGATGTATTAAAACCGTAATAAAAATGAACCTTTCCTAAAAACTTTTGCCTGATTTCTAGGCAATAAGCTGAATACTGAAACCAGCGATAATATTGAGATCATAAAAATACAACAGACTGATTTACTTGATTATTTTTGTCACTAACTTGACCTCGAATCATACTCAAGATAGACTTATACTCGAGAATATACAGAAATTATAATTCCATGCGACAAATATTTGCCAAACTCTTCCCCAAATGAACAGATTTCAGTTTGAAAGCTCACTTCCCGCCAACGGATTTTGCTAAGTAAACAAGGAAGCCTGTGTGAGCGTGTTTTGATAAAAATTTATGTCAACAGAGCAAGTACCAGATCACTGGTGTCCAGTTACAATGTGAGAGAGAGAGCGATGAATTCAAAAGAAACATTCCGTATAAACCTGTGCATTAAGCCTCAAACCATATTTTGCTTTGAAAACTTGCTACAAAATTTTTTATTCAAAATTGAATAAAATATATAACTGCAAAGGCAAGGGAAATTTTAAGATTATGTTATATGTTAAACGGCAGTTCACAAGCAAAGGTAACACTGTTACAGTAGAGCGAAACCTTTTATTGAAGTCTTGTGATTATAAGTTGATGGCTGAAGTCGAGTGAAGTCCTATATAGTTGTAATACTAGCATGGAACATAAAAATGACTAGAGTACAAAGCTTGGAGATACAGTTAACACCATGTATGTCACTGTCACTTTGCGATAGCCATTTTGCCAGAATATTGGCCTAGTTTTTTGGGTCGGATAATCAGTTTTTCTTGCTATTAATTATTGTTATGTTATTGTCGGTCACGCATTGAATGAACGAGACAGAAATTGATGTGTTGGTAATGGTTATCCAACTATTCTTACACTACGTTTTTTGAAGGCTTACACCAGGTTTCTCTGCTAGCATGGATTAATTTATTCAATAGAAGTAGTCCTGAATAGTCTGGAATAGCTGAGGTTAGGGTACTGATGAAAATATCTGATAATTCTAAGTCTTGGGAACGATAAAAACTAGTACTATGCAAAACATACCTTCGTGTGTGTGAGCATGAGCTTCAGGATGTTTAGCACCACCACCAGATGTCACCCCAGTCTTCCTTGGTTCGCCATGGTTACGATTCATAATAACAATTGCGTCAGAATCTGAGTCATCGGTCACTAAATGGTTAGATTGTACAATCATGACAGTAGTATATTGGTGAATGTGCTGAACCTTGAAATTTAAATAGAGAATCAACACATCTCTTTACCAGGATGTCGTTTCATCATCTTCTTGACATATTCTGCTCGAGGCTGCGGCGAAATATATTTGTCGTAAGTTTCCCTTTCGTGTTTTTCTTGTCTTTCAGGACTTTTAACAGACATTTCACGAGCCTGAAAAACATCGTAAAGTTCTATCTTCAAGTACAAGTAAGCACAGTGATATCATAAAGGCTAGAAATTTGTCATAAGGGATCTTAAAATTTCTTCCATAACATGATTATTTAGCTTGTAACATTTTTTCCTCTGTTGGGATACTCATGGATACAAATTACACACAAATCAGTTTCAGAAATGAATTTATTCAGCACCTGATCTTCTGAAAAATGCATCAAAGCTGCTTTCCTTTCACTGTCCCGAACTGGTCGATCGTCTTGAAGGAAATATAGTGTAAATAATAACAAATACAGTAGTGTCTTGTACATCGAACGACCCTAACTTTGTTCTAGACTTCGTGTTAAGCGTCAAATTGCAAGCGGGAATATTCGAAATTGGAACTTCATGAAATTTCTATTATTTCTAATGGAGATAACTAATACAATCTCACCGAGTCTTTTCAACGCAGGAAGCATATGAACAACGAATAATCTGTAGTCAGGCTCAGTTTTCGTGACCGGATTCAAACGTAGGTCGAGTTCGAGGAGATTCTGATTTTTTCGGAGTTTAAAAACTTCTCTTAGATCTGGGATGAGGTTGTAGTAAAGGTTCAAGGATTCGAGATGCCTCAGATGAGATAAACCCTGGAAAAAATATAGATAATAAAACTGTAAGTATTCGTCTTACATAGACAAATAAATGGCATTTAACTCCTCATTTGAAAACTATTTAAACACTACCATGAGAATGCTGAGGTTAATAAACGCTTAATTTAAAAGCAATTCTGATTGCTCTCCTTCACACCTACTAGCCATCAAACTCAAGCCTAAAGACATGCACTTCTTTGACATGGTAAATGTTGATATTAACAGTAAAAAACCCACTACAGTTAAGATCGCTATGGTTAATTCATGTAACGTCGTAACATATAGAATTCTTGTTATCACAAACAAGCATAAATGTCACAATCTCACTATTATTGGAACAGTTTTCAATTTTCTTTTACTCCTCGTCTCATCAAGTCATGAGACTTGTCCTTACATTCTCTCTAGCACATCTCTAGTCAGCTTACATATATTTCCCAGTAAGTCTAAAACAGTAACATTTCCTACTGTTAAATCTCATATTTAGGAAATGATATTATTGCATTGCATGTCTCCCATTATCATATTTCAGTATATCATTACCCCTTATCGTAAACTATCTTCCTTCTGTAAAACTACTGAAATAACTGGCCTTCAGTATAACAAAAAGAAATTCGAAAAAATCTCACATCAAGAGATGAAATTGAATTCCTTGATACGTCGAGATGCTGAAGTCGAGAAAAATTGCTCAGAGCTGTCGATAAACTTCCGATCTTTTCGTGGTAAGAACCGGGTAGTACAATTGATTTCACGTCCTCTAAAAACAGGACCAAGCGTTAAGTATTATTTGACCAGTACCTAAGGTATCCTGCGTAGGATATGGTGAGTATACCACGTTCCCAGAGCGCCACTGACACACTGGGAATTCAGAGCTTGCTTCAATGCTATTTTTCGCAGGGTACGGCATTACAAATAGAAAAATAAACTAAAATATACTCAGGCCAGGAAAAGTATACAAGTAATTATTCACCAAGCTTGTCGTGATCAAGTTTTATCCTGTCTTTTATCCAATCTTCTGTAATTTTCATAGCCATTTTTCATTCAATGCTTCTCGTTTTTCAGCAACAACAAAATTTTGATTTCGCCGCTGACGGTTTGTTATTA
Source organism: Halocynthia roretzi (assembly GCA_013436055.1). NCBI lineage: Eukaryota > Metazoa > Chordata > Ascidiacea > Stolidobranchia > Pyuridae > Halocynthia > Halocynthia roretzi. The sequence continues at coordinate 14,950 of QRAM01000615.1, read as the reverse complement.
ACTACCACTAGGTGGCGTAACTGAGAGAAAATAACAGACATCATTTCCGGTCTTAACGGCGCTTACTGGTGATAAAGTCGCTCAGTGGTAGCAAGCGATAGGTTGTCGAATTCGAATCTCATCGAAGCAACCTCCGTGTGCTAGAGCAAGAAACATTTACTCATCTCACAGCGAGACCCAGCTGTTAAATAGGGTACTGGCAACGCCATGGTCACAGCAGCGATGATGGTGACTTTCATTGAATATTGATTCCTTCAAGGAAATCTTAAAGTAGTCCGTTACGACTAGCTGATTTTGTTTTCAGAATATTGTAATAGTGTTAGTAACGGGAGTAGAATTTATAGGTAATAATTAATGAGGGTAATACTTGGAACCAAGAGTAGTGAGAAATACAACGATAACGGGTGATGATATACTGACGTATGATGAAGGCAGACATACATGTCTCCGTTATCGTTGTATTCCCCACTGCCATTGACTCCAAGTATTACTCATTATTTGCCTATGAAGTTGTACTCCGTATAATTAGCACCCCCTATCTCTAAGTTTACGTAGCGAAAAAAATACAGTTCCTAGCTGAAAATCATGCCAGCCTGAACAAGATTCCGGATAAAACGATACCGGAAAATCGATGCTCAACCTGCTTCAATATATCAATGTGCAAGTAACGACAGCATTTTCCAATGGTGGCGTGATCGAAGTCTCTTTTTTAGACTTTGAGCCTTGTTAACAGTCTGAATGATATTACGTCATGTATGCTGCTACCATCACGCCATAATTGAGATATCACGTGACGAGGATAAATCATGAGGGCGCCAACCGCCAGAACACCCACACGAGGTGAATCGTACTACATATAAGTAGGTATAGTTCCTTGCTCTCCCTAGTCTTCATATGCGACGTATAGCAATCTCATGCAGAGACTTAACCACGGAAACAGCGTCTATATCAGAGCTGTAGCTATAGGGAGACAGGACAAGTGGCGCCAAAGTTGCATCTGGGGGAAAAATAGAAAAAATTATTAGATATAGACAGCATACAGATATTATTGTACTCCAAAAACAATGCATTGTTACTTCATAATAATTTAGGCGACAGTTGATGATTTGAATTATATGTGGAAGCGCCAAATTCAGGTTTTGTCCCGGACACAACCAAAGCTTGCTACAGCACTGGGTTGAACTTAGACGAATTGCATATATTATTGATCGTTCATCCACGTTAGATTGCCCTTTATTGCCTTTATATACGCCTGCGCAGTTTGACGGACTGTATAACTGATTAGACTCCATTTAGAAATTGGTGGTTTATTATGGAAAGCCAAATTATTGGTAAAACCCAACTACAGTTAAATATTATCTACTACTAAGATAACCATTGCTTATTGCTACATAGTCACAGTGGGAGAAGGGGATCTAAACAGCGCTATGCAACATATTATATCCGTTGTTACACGTGTATAGGGAGTGACATGATATGTACTTTGATTCATTCCCACAATGCATAACTGAACGCCTCACACACCCCAGTAAATAAGTTGAATTTTTCTCGGGGCAGTTATTCCGTGTTGTGAGTTATTTGCGGTTTACGCGACATTTACTCCAAACACAGAGCGCGATACGAGGGCGCCAGCCATGATACTATAATTGGAAAAACACGAACGCAATCAGCTGTATAGCAATCCATCACATGGACCAGATATCAATGTTCCCATATATGCGTGGGCAAAATAAACCAAACGACTCTTCTGTTCAGACTCAGTTGACTGGAATGGAATGAAGATATTGAGGCGAACTGCATAAATTGTTGTTAACTTCATTATATTCGTTATTTGAAAAAGTATATGCGCTTTCTTGCCTCTTTATAAGCCTGCGCAGTCTTACTCCACATCTGTATAACTGATTAGACTCCCCCCCCAATTTAGTAGTTTATTATGGAAAGCCAATTCATAGTCGAAACCCAGCTACAGTTGAAAGATTTCTATTACTAAAATGACCGGTGTTTTTTGCTCCGTAGTCAGTGTTAGGGTCTATGCAGCGCAATGTGATATATTATATTCGTTGTTACATGTGTATAGGAAATGACATGATATGTACTTTGCTTCATTCCCATGATATAGAAATGAAAGTTCCAATATCAATGACATTGAATAGAGACAAGGCTGGATTGGATTCATTGCAACGGACGTAATGTCCAAGGACAAAATAACACAGCTTATATTGTCCACTGAATATATGATGGATGGTAAATTCAGTTATCAGGCGCATGGTAAAGTAAAAATCGAGATGAACGAAAATATTTTTGTAATTGTTCACATTTTGACCCCCCTAATATATAGCACACACTCACATTAACTTGACAGCTGAGCTCTCTCTGTGTGGGCGAAACAAAACCCAAACGACCCCTCAATCTCATGATTTACGCTTCGAGAATTCTAGGATTACTAGGTTACTGGAGCGTTTGTTTTACGCTTGTTAGTTTGACGTAGGATAGGGCGTTACCCAAAAGTATAGAGAAAGAATCCAAATCAAGACTGAAGCCAGTCTGGATTGAGTATTTCAATCCCATAGGCACTCGCATTTAATCAGGTTGACATAGGAAGTGTTCGACGAGAAAATAAGTAGACTTAATCATTCTCGTTTAGTAACTTGGCAAAAAGATACTGTTTCGCAATTTCGATCCGTTTAATCGCGCGGAAGCATCGATTCCATCCATCTGAATATTCGTCCTGCTTGTCTGGTACGCCTCGGGCAGTCCTATCAAGTTTCCTGCTCGTTTATTCAATAGATTTGAGTTTCGCATCTTAAACAATACATACTTAGGTTTCAAGCGTTACAATCTCAGTTTCTGAATTGAAATTATTTTCTTCATAATTTCGTACTGACGGTATTTCCTATATCTATGCATTGACCAGTTTCAGTTTTCATATTTACTCGCTAGGGTGTATTGAGTACATACTTTACCACGAGAAATCTTTCTCGATAAGTCTCCGAGTACTTTGCGGTTGAACGTTCGTTTATCTTCTCGCGCAGAGGGTTTTTCCGTCGGTCTTCAAATAGCAATGACTTGAGATTTAATCTTGCTGAAGGATAGTCATGTATGATTCATAAGCTGGCTGGAATTTTGAAAGCGTTGGTTTATCTCCAGGCTTAATCACGATGTTTTTCAGCTATTTAAAAATTCCAGGTCCTCAGGGGAACAAGAATTGCGTCAATAGGAAGTCATTTTTTCAGAATTAGATCATTCACTTTCAGGCAGGGAAGTTTTGAACAGTCTTTGAATGGGTTTTAGGGATCCCTAATTTGATGACGCCCGAAAACTTGGGCGATATTGGGTTACCATAGACCCATAAGTGTCGATATCGACCACTCTAGCACCCCTGGTGGGAAATGAGGGGCGTTTCATATCGAAATTGACTCCATGTTACTGGAAATACTTTTTCATTCGAATTAAATCAAATCCTTTTCGCTTTTATTTAATCTCAGACAGCAGGGAACATTTGTTCAATGAAATAGTAATCGTATTAATAATCAATATCCCTTTCTCCCAATTCATTACTTACTAATATCCGTGCCCTCTGTGCAAAGTACGTTTGTGATCAGCAACATATTTCAATTGCGGTGAACGGCGGAATTTGACGCGGGAATATTCAAGATTGACACTTTGGTAAACACAAACCCCAGCAAGAGTTATTTGAACTCGTCATAATACTTTAATAACAGTGCAAATAAACATCAAAGCCTATAATCCACAGCAGTAAGTTTGTGATTTGCCGCGCGAGTATTTCAAATTGAAACTTCGTTAACACCAGCATGGAATTTTAGGGTCTGGGAACGGATTAATACAGTTACCATTATTTATAATTGGGATAACTGATTCGGACATCGAAGAATTCAGAGTTCGAACGACATCCTGGATTAAATACTAGGCATTAATTGATAATAATCAATCCCCCTTTTTCAATCAATTAATTTCCAATATCCGCTGCTACGTAACTGTGTGAGAGTGCGGGAACCATCTGCTTCTGACTCATTGTTGATCAAATTATTGATCATGGGATTTGTGACGCAATATGAAGTGGTTCTCGCATAGCACAAACCTGTACAAACTCTCCATAACACATGCCGTAACGTAACGACCTGGAAAGCATAGTTGCCCAGCTTCGCTTTGATGGGAATCTAGTTACGCTCAGAACATGTGTCCAAGGTGCAACATGAATCTTCAAGGATAAGATATGGGAAATGGGATGCCGCGTATTAACATAGCTCCTGCGCTTTTTAAGGAAAAAAATTACGGAACAGAACGTTTTTTTCGTGAAGCCATATCGTTCTTAGGGGTATACGAACCGTCTGGACGAACAGGTTGCGCGACGTAGAATATAATGAATGATTCGTCAATTTCAGACTACGCTCCAAGACCAGAACCTAAAAACTATTGGGGTGAATTAATATTTCCCACCGTTAAATCTGATGTTTATGAAATGATGTCATTGTATTGCATGTCTCCCATCATCATGCACCAGTTTATCATCAGACGTTATCGCTGTATTTCCTACTGCTATTGGTTCCGAGTATCACCATCATAAGATGCCTATTAAATCTTTCCCACCAAAGCAGAGTCCCGGTTATGTGTATAGGAAATGACATGATGTGTATTTTGATTCATTCCACGATCAACGTCATAGTAACAATAGTAAACTGTTGGAATTCTGATGCAAGAGCACTTGTATTCATACATTTTGAGTTGGATAAATAAGTGACATTCAAGAAATATTTACAGCATTGCGTCAACCAACAAGCGCGCCGCATAATCGATCATATCGCAACGGAAATCACGTGTTGGTTGCCTTGTAAACGACTTAAAACCACTGAGACATAAAGTACCTTCTCAAGCGTCGGTCGTTCCTATGAATGAATGACGTTATCAAATAAACAAAGCATCTGATTGGTCGAAAAAGGTGGCCTGATGCTATGCCGGTGCCGGTAACGCCCTGATTACTCAAGCGTGAAAAAGTAAACTAAAAAAAGCTGAAATTCGAAAGAACTAGAAGAAAAAGTCGAAATTTCTGAGGTATTTTATTAGAAAGCAGATTTTTACCGGCTCCATTCGTTAAGCAATGCGCAGACAGCAACGTTATCGGTTATTTGTAGAGTTAATGCGTTATTAATAGTGAATAAACATACTATTGTTTGTGAAGACTTGTCGCCTAGCGGCATGTTAGTAGTTTGTTTGCAATAACTGAGAAACGCAAACTAACTTCGTCAGATACAATAAGCCAACTTTATATTCATCGGTTTAAGTAAATAAAGTAATAATGCGGTGACTTTCTCATCAGTTTTCAGAATTTCTAAAGATTTACTTGTTTTTTTGAGATATTTTGAAGTCGTGAAAAGGTTACTAAGGCGTCCCAGCCCAGTCAGTCATCGAGCGGTCGCATAAAATCAGAAACCACTCGGAAAATTGTTTTTTCACGCAAATTTCACCTGTACAGACGGAATAGCTTAATAATTACTGTAAAATTGGAAGTCTAGACTCGAGATTAGTGTTGAATATTAGTGTTGCGATATTTCATGGACTCGTAATAATCGAAGAATATTCAATAGCCAGGGCGAAAAATTCCGAATTTTTCCAGATAAATGAAGCAATTTTACTTTCGAAAGAATCTTTTCAGGAATAAATATGACTGTACTATCGACATTTGAACTAATTATCTGCATATTTTATTCAGTTCCATAATTTATTCTTCTTATTTATATTTATAAATCATCTTCATCTTAAGAATGAATTCTATTCTACCGCTCCTGGTGCTTCTTTCTGTCACTGCTGTACTTGGAGAAGAGGTAACTAACTACAATATGTTCCGTTTATTGAATGCAGAAATTCTTAGCATCTAAAATTACTCAACGTGTACAAGCCCCATATTTAAATCCCAATTTTTACAGGAATGCAAGAGTCTCACCCTCACTGCTTATAGAGGCAAAATACTCTCACCGGGGTATCCGAATGTTTACCCTCATAATGTCAGTTGCTGGTGGAAAATTTCGGCTCCAAAAGATCATTTTATCAAGCTCACCTTCCCCGTGTTTGACTTGGTTGATCCGTTCTGGGATTGCGAGAAGGATTTTTTGAAAGTCGTCTACGGCAAAGATGATTCCGTCATTTTGTGCAACTCGCAGAAACCAAAGGGGCTTCAAGTCTACAAGAGCAAGTCTAATGTTTTACAACTCCAATTCAAAAGCGATCCGTTTTTTATGAATGGGAAAGGCTTCGAAGCCGACTACGAGATGGTAGACAAGAATGGTATGTTGATAATAGATCACTATCCTTAATATGAATAAGATTTTAATTTGCAGAGACTAATAGGAAATTAAAATATCTCAATCACTTGCTGCTATTCTATTCAATATATCCGATTTTTTACAGGTAAATCGCTCGCTGCTGAAGAGGTTGATGACAGCATATTCGCTGAGACCGAACCAGAGGTAGAAATAATTTATTCACATAATTATTGCTTTCGAATTATTATAATAAGTCGCAATTAATGAAGGTTGTCACTAAATAATAATCGAAATCTGTAATTTCGTTTTCCCAAGACTTCAAGCACAACGACTACAACCACTACCACAACCACGACTAAAGCAACACAAGCGAAGTCGACCGAGAAGCTGAAAACTACAAGCGTTATTATAAAAAAGATAACGGAATCGAGTACAAAGTCGAAAGCTATGGAGATGAATGGAGATGACCCATCTGTTGATCCAGGTATCATTGCATGTGGACCAGGTATGGATTTGGAAATGGTTTCAAACCTGTATCTGCTCTGCCTAATCTAGTGAATAAAATTGAAGGGTTAGACGGGCCCAGGCACAGTATTGACTTATCGTCTTACCTAGGGCCTATGTAGCTACCAATATATACGTAGAATGTTCAATCATTGAGATATTTTCTTTGTAAGAGGGAGGGTGCATTATTCATTATTATTATTATCAGTAATACTACCTTTTTGTGCCCAGGGCAACTGCCCTAGCTTTGGAACAAAAACTTCCTAGTCCAAAACCGCACCCGCTGAGCGCTTAATACTGGAGACCCTATTTATACTAATTTAAAAGACTTCCCGCACCGAGTTACCCAACGATCACCCCATAAATGTTTCTCCTGGAATATAGATTTGTTTTACGAACTGAACTAACCAATGTATTATTTACAGGTGCTATGTCTGGTGTTGTTATCGGTACGATCGTTGGAGTCGTTTTGATCGTGTTTTTGGTTGTAATGACTGTTGTCACGGTCCGTTATAGAAAACAGAAAAATAAGAGGTGAGATCCTAATCTAATCAATGGCCTTATCTAATCTTTCGCCAGTCGCAAGGTGGTCTATTTTTGAGGCCTGCAGACATATTCTCACCGATGTTTGATAAGCAACAGCAACATAAAAATAAATTCATGATTTGTTACTTTTTTCTCATGAAATGAGTAGATAAAATTTTGAGTGGAGCAACTGTCAAAATTGCCATCCCTGTTGAGCACCCATCATCAGTAGGACTTGAGACTCCTTAAACAGACCCTGGTGTCCTTTCTTTATCAATCCTAGTGACCCTTCTTTCAACCAGCAACGTTGCCATCAAGCTATTTTATGTATGGATAAATTTAGCCATAATTAAGAAGCACAGCTTATCTGTGGAATGGTTACACTGAGTCCTCTTGGTTCTCTGTGTCCATATTATTACTAATTTTTTCTGACTTACTTTTCCAGGATTAACCTGAGCAACGTGGTTGGAGATGACGGTGAAACTCTTATTAATACTGGAAAAAAATATCAGAAACTTAACAACAAAATCGTCAAAATACCGACAGCAGAGCAGTTTCCACTGTAAAGCAAATCTGCATGATGTGGTTTATTTTCAGAGGTTTAAATCAAATGTTACAACATTTTTTAACAAATAATTACAATTTTTTATGGAAACAATTTACTTCATAACACTGAGCAATGTACAATGCAGAACAAAATACTCCAGATAATCTGGAAATCCCTTGATAGCAATCTATCCCTATTCAAGTTTGGATAAAAAGGCAATATGTATACCGTTGTAACTTTTTAGAAATACTCCTCAGAAAAGTTACACACATTTATTGGTATGTCGCAATAAGATTGTGACATGGAATAGAATTCCCTGAAGAATTTTCGTCTGGGATCCTGACCCAACCCTTAACCCAAAATTTTAGGGATCACATGAATCGAGGATTTATTTGCATTAACCCTCATGAAATTGACATTGTTGATGTCTGTAGGAATATGATGTGAAAAATTGAGTGCAATGATGGCTGTAGTCGTGGTAAGGGATAATTGTATCGCAATTCTAGTATTAAAATTTACATTCAGCCGGAATCTGTACTTTCTTTACAACATGAACTCAATGCAGCATCGATATTCAGTCGGGGATCCCAGGGATGAAGGCTGTAGTTTTCTGTGACATTTTGTAAGTTTTTTATCCAGCCCAAGGCCCAGTTTTTATTATCTGAAAAATGGCCTTATTTTTGCCACCCTCTATTCCACGTCAATATTTCAATGAATCGCGAGGGTTCTCCATGTTCTGTATTGTACATTGCTGTCTGTATATGGTACACCGTTATTAAAGTTGTTGTTTCTTGCATATTGATTTTAGCAATACCATATAGACATGAGTACGAGACAAAGCTACTCATTCGACTACAAGTTTTATACTCGCGTATACATGGTATACTAAATTTCTACATCGGGGAAATGAAGGCACGGTTGCTCCTAACTCAGTATGCTGCATAATTTTCTTCGCTGCTAGTATGATATTCTGTAAATTTTTGTCATCCGAGCCATTTTATTAATTAATGTTTAGATGCACCATGGGTCAAGGGTCATGGTCGGTATTCATGTTTAACGAATAGTAACTTTACAAGTTTGGAAACTAAAATCCTTTAAAGCACACCTCTGAGGTACAAATACAAAATAAGACAAACTAAGACTAATCGAACAATAGAAAAATTTGAAATACAAACCACAGTGACTTCACAATCAAAATCTCTCAATAATTTTTCAAAAAAGCTGTTCACATTGTAAGCTACAAAAACCACATACTGTTAAATTATTTCTTATCGTACTCTGACACACAATTTGCACAACAGAAATCTACAATTTGACAGCCTGAGATTGATTGAGTACCGTAGTTCTTTTCGAAATTTACATTGCAATGCTATCGTTCTTGCAAAGGCGATTCGCAAAGTTCCAATTTCTCGCTTTAACTATTCTTCACGACATCGCGACAAGTTCATAAAAACATGGTTGTACACAAACAACGCCCTCAAAATTTATGCATTTTTTTTTCTTTGCTCAGCTATTTATTCATCCACACAGGAATATACAATACATCTTCGTTTGGCATATCATATCATAATATTTTTGCCGAATGATAAATGATGCTTGGGTGATACTATAGTATGTGGTCTAACTTATTTTTGGGATTGAAAAGAACTAAATTATCCAAAAATTATTTAAAAAATACAGTAGACTGCATGCTATAAGTACCACCAATTTTTGACATGTTCTACGGGGGTCGGACCATTGGGTTGAAAGGTCACAAGGCACTTAAGCATGACTGAAATATCATCACTGACTAGCAACACTGAATTTGATCGTTTTTTCCAATTTACTTATTTTTTAATTTGGGAAAAACGACATCACTGTGAACAGAAAACCTATTCCAAAAAAATGTATGAATCTTTGTATTTCTTAAATATTTTCTGATATTATATTTTGGAAAGTTCATTGTTATCTATAGGAAATAAAATTATATAGACGACGACATGACAAGGTTTTTTCTTTTGATGTATAAGATTGGTAGGCCAATCGGTGACGGTGGAAAATGTTACTTTTTTAGACTTAGGGAAATAAATATGCAAACAGACAAGCCCATCACTAGAAGGAATCTGAGGAAAAATCTCAATACATGATGAGGAAAAGGAGTGTAAAAAAATTTGATAACCGATTCTTAATAATAAGATTTGTGACTTTTAATGCTTGCTTGCAAGATCATTGTCATAACAAGAATTTTATCTGATCTTCCAAGATGGTTTTCTTGGGTCAGAGTGAGGGATCCCAAACTTATTTTCCTCCAATTCCCCCTTGGAGCATCTTCAGTCCACCAAATGCTCTCCAACAGTATATTATACAGGCAGATCTAGTGTGTTTTACCTTTGCAATTAACGACAAACTCATTTAAACACCGCTATAATGACTGCCAACGTTTTTGAGGTTTGTTAGAACAGAACCTAGTCATTCAGTGTCTCAGCATTTAGAATGAGCAAGCGCAATAAGAGGTGAGAAAGAGCACAGCATCATCAAACACTGACCAATAAAGTCAACAATTATCGAGTACAACAAACAGCTTCAATAAATATTCGAGTCAATCGCAGCCCAACCTGAAGAAGTTTCTTATATATGGTGCATCCCTTCTCGTAATCAGAAGTGCAAATCAAATGTGACACTCAACAGACTGAAGACCAAAATATTACTACGTTTATTCGCAAGCTATTTGCAGAGCTCAGAATCTAAATCGAAATTTCAATGAAATCCATTCGTAATAAAACTATTTCAATACTTAATCTAGGATCTAAGTGAGCATCAGTCCTCGTAATCTGGAGTGTATAAGGTGACAAACAAATGACAATATAGTGTCACCGTTGTTGACTCTCAAACTCATCAAGTGACATTAAGACAATATCTAAATATATAATTCAAGCCTAAGCATTGGACTTGGCCGTTATGTGAGAATTGCCTGCATTCTATCTGGCACAGCAGTTTTCAAACCGGGTTCGATCGAACCCGAGGGGTTCGTTTAACCAGTCTCAGGGGTCTGACTTTTTCAATAATACTATATTTGGCAGAAAAGGTAAAAACATTCATCCACTAACATTTCAAAACATGTTATTTCTTTAGTAACATTTATCACAGTGCGTCAGATTCCATACTATTTGGATAAAAGTGAATGCCTAAATGTTGTTATTAGTAAACAAAGCTGCATATTCCTTTAATTTCTCAACAAATTTGACTCTTTGAACAGCAATTTTGTGTGCAACTAATGCATGTTTAATTTGGTGCGTTATTAAAATATATACTTATGTCTTAAGGAAATCATGTTTTACATTCGCCAACACTTGTTTGTTCCTCGCAGTCTTGATATGACTAATCGGCCCCGTGACTCTCTAGTGGTAATACCTTAATACATGGTAAGCATGATTTCGCAACATATATTACCACTAGAGAGCAGTTACTAAAAACACAGAACGGATGCGTCTTATTGATGTACTTTATAGGACAAACAAACAAACTCCTGCCTACTCCAATTTGAAATCTTCAGATAAGCATCGAACATCACAGATAAATAACAAAATGTCGTCTCTCCTACCTCTTAGTAATTATTGAGTGGTGGATTCTAAGGCGATAGCCTACTTGTTGATACCACTACTACATGTTTTGGGCTAATAAGTCTACCTCAGTGGGTGGATGAAATGAGATGGTGTGACTAGCAATGACGCATGAATAGTTTGTACTAGAATTGTGTAGCAATTCTAGTTTTGTAGTGTTCAATTCTAGATCGTCGGAATGAATCAAAGTACATATCATGTCATTTCCTATACACATGTAACAACGTATATAATATGTCGCATAGCGCTGTTTAGATCCCTTCTCGCACTAACTATGTAGCAATAAGCACTGGTTAACTTAGTAGTAAAAAATGTCCAACTGTAGTTGGGTTTGGTTTATATAATCACTACTAAATTCAGGATGAAATCGAATCAGTTATACAGATGTGGAGTCAGACCGAACAGGCGATGAAGAGGCGAGGGAGGGCATACAATAATAAATATGATTATTACGTCACTCCTTCTCACTCTTCTCACTTTAACGAACTTCTCCTTACTAGCATCATTTCCGTGTTATAATCATATGTATACCATTACTCATGATAGCGTATTACATTGCTGGCGTAAGGAATTGCATTATTTTATTTGGACTGTGTGCAAGATAGTATTAGCTTGGCAGTAGAAGGAAAACGCAGGTTAGAACGGAAAAGTGTTAGTATATATAAGTATATTGGCACGTGTTGCCATGGGCACCCACTGGGATCAGCAAGCAGGGCATTTACCCCACTTTAGTTCAGGATTTTCGAATCTGCGGTAACTGGAATTTATGGGAATTTATGGTAACTGGTCTCCTTTATAAACAAGCAGTACAGCTGGAATTCTGACCAAATAAAATGAACGTCAAATAACAACTGTAACAATGGATGGCTTAATTTACAGTTGTGGAAATTAATGTTGAATTCAAGCTATTCCATTTATTGAAAACTATTTCATTTCACTGGTCCTGTTGCATACCGAGTGACTGGATTAAATTTAAATCTGATTTCTGTAATGAATAATCGAGATTTGCATACCTATTATGTCATATGTTAAACGCCACACAACTATTTCCTGCTGTAAGGTACCGTATTTATTCGATTGTAAGCCGCACGAAATTGTGTTAAAAAATTAATGAATGCCGCCCTTGATTGTAAACCGCACTTGAACATAGGGTAGCCTACTTAAACCTTCCGATTATTTTTCCACAGCTATATCACAAACAGCAACCCGGCGCCAAACTTCGGCCTTGTGAGGGGAAAATTTGAGCCCCCCGCCCTGAATTTACGGAGCCCTTAATTGCAAGCCGCACGAAATGATGAAAAAACAATATTAGCCGCGGCCTACAATCGAATTAATATAAAACGCATACTGTTGAGCTGCAGATCTCATGCAAGATGGGAAATATAAAACACCATTTTCAAACTGTTGTTGATTATTGCTGTAATTAGTGCTAAATGCATATGGTGATTGCATATGTACATGAACTGTATATAACGAAGAGTATATCACTTTGCATGACGTATTCCGATTACAGTTAAATTTCGTTAGCTCGAACTCGACATATCCGTAAAGCGATTAGTCGACAAATAACTCACGGGTGACTGAATCCAATTCAAATCTGAGTGAGGAATGGAAATTTGCATTAGTGTTCTGTTGCCAAACGTCACATAGCTATTTCCTGTTGCATTGGATATTCATACCAACAAACAATCTCTGCATTGAGTAAACTGAATTAATAAGTTCAGAGTTACTATCAATACAGACATTGCTTTTCTATCACTCCTTCACGTTACATTTGTTACACTTTAGAANATTAATGATTTAAATCGCTGATTTACAACCGGGTGATATCTCAAGATATTTTACGATCCGGTTGTTTGAAACGGAACTTGGTCGTTAAGTGAAGAGTTTCTGTATTACATTTTTCCTATTTAGAATCGAAAATGGTATCAGTAACAATATCACGGGTCGTCAGCCTTGGTGTGGTCTTCGTGGCGTTCATGGTTTGTGCCAGCTGTGTCACGAAAGTCAAACAACGCGTTACGTTTCATGTAAGTCAAGAAATGATGGACGAAATCGGGAATGACAATGATTTTGAAGGTGGGTTTGTTGTCTTACAATCGTTGTGAAGCAATTAACGTATTAAATTATGAGATGTGGTTAATATTACCATGATGCAACATCCTTGCACCTCGCTAAACAATGTTGGCTGTACGTTAACTACAAATTGTTTGGGGGAGGGGGGGTCTAAGGCAGGTTTCCAAACATTCAATATAATGGCTACATGGTTAAATTTGACAGGTTTTTGCGGAGAAAGAAAGTTAGTTTATAAACGAAATGAGTAAATCAGTAAGTTGTCTGAGTCAGCGTTTAGTAAGGTTTGGTTAGTCAGCATGATATAATTCGGAATAAAAGAATATATGGAGTAGAATTTTATAAGCAACTAATGTAGGTAATACTTGGAGTCAATAGTAGTGGAAAATACAATGATAACGAGCAATGATGATGGGAGACATGTAATACAATGAAATCATTTCCTATACATGAGATTTACCGGTGAAAATGTTACTGTTTAAGACAGGGGAATAAATAGGTAAGCTGACTAGCGAGAATGTGGGGAGAAGTCTCATGACATGGTGAGACGTAATGACAACTTGATAATTGGTTCTTAATAATAAGATTGCGACTTTTAATGCTTGCTTGTAAGATCATTGTTAAACGAGAATTACATCTGTGAATATTTTTGAGCTTTTCCTTTATTTTATGCAGCGGACATTCGGAAACAAGTCCTGGAAAGACTCCAGCAAGAATGCTCACAGAATGTAGAATTTACAATCACTGGGTAAGTACAAACAGCCAAGATTATGATACTCAGTCAGAACCACTAAGCCATATGTAGCATATACTACAGGCACCGTGTTATATTCTTACAAGTTATCGTTTTAATAAATACTGTTCCTTTTTTAATTGTACTATAAAATTCCTTCTCTCAATACCAATCGTACAAAATATAAACCGAAAAAGAAAATTAACCACTGAGCTAATACTAAAGCCACAATGCTATATGTTTACAAGGTAAGGTACAGGAAAAGCTCGCTACCTCGATGCCAGAATCCGGTTGGCTCGAATTCCGACGCCTTGTGCGTGCGAACGTGGTTTTCCCCAATTTCTATAGTTTAATTCTGTGGCCTTGTGTTTTTATCATGGCCGGTGAAAAGTGAAAGGCTAGTGATGTTGATTGCAGTGATAAAAGCACTTTTAAAGTAATACGAATTTACAAACGTAACTTGTTCGTAAGTCGAGGATCGTCTGTATATGGACCGTACATAACAGAGACTAACTGTGACATTGTAAGCTATTTTCGGTGGTTTAGTATTGGCTGACACGATTACTTTTTACAGAGATGATGACGATGAAACAGCTGCGAATACGCAAGGCAAAACGACGTCTGAAACATCGCTTCAAAACTGTAACTTCGAAACAAAGTGGACCATTCAATCAAAGTTAATCAATAACAA
>QRAM01000614.1:18183-46054 GCA_013436055.1 Halocynthia roretzi | reverse complement strand
TTCAATTTTCAATCCTTTGTTATTTGTGAGGGAGGGCAAACGTCTCGATTTTGCAAACACTGGTCTATTGCTAGTTGTAACGATATGATGCTCATATCAATATTTTTTCCTTGGCTCTTTGTTTGTACGATACAATAACTGCGGAAAATCTTTTAAAAGTCCGTCAAATTCATTCGAAAACTCGGGGGCAGTTCTGACCGATACGGTTCCAATTAAGTTTGTGTGTTGGGCTCGTAAGTTTTTTGACCTTGTGAAAGAACAAGGGGGAAGACAGCGATAGGCATTATCACCGTATTTACTGTGGTAAAAGCACAAAGGTCGGGAGTTACGTACAGGGTTACGGGACTCATTTGTATTATAGGAGTTTTGAAATCGGGAGTTATTCTGGGGAGTGTTAAAGGGTTGTCGATAACTTCCTGAATTGGAGGTTCTGGGATTACTTCTGTACTGGGGTTTAAAGGTATTACGATATTGTGGCTCATAGTTTCTCCTGCCTTGTGGCTGATAATTGTTTCTGAATGTGGGTCTGTTGTTGTATTGGGGATTGATCGGAGCTATGGGTTGGAAGGGTTGAGCATTGGGCGACAAATTAGAGGGTGGTTGGAAAGAAAAATCGACACCAGAACTACTTGGTCTATTTTGATCTGCTAACTGCTCCACAATTGTTTTCAAAGATGCAACACTCGATTCCAAAGTCGACGCTTTTGAATCGCGAGACAAATCAGATATTCCCGAAAATTTTAGACTTTTGAACACTCTATCAGCCGCTTCGGCAAGTTTGAAGCACCGTTTGAAATTTCAGAGCGCATACAACAGTTCTGACTTGTTCAGGTAATAAAATAAGCAATTCTCTTCTCAATATCTTGTCAGCTAGACTGGAATTTTTTTCGTTGCCAAAATAAGAGCGTAAAAGTTTTAAAGCTTCTGTGGGGGTGTAATCCCCTAAACTAGAGCTTCTAGGGGGGTGTAATCCCCTAAACTTTTGGTCTGAAACAATTTATCAAGACTCTTATCTGAATCTCCAGCGAATTTTACGATCAACACAGTTTTCAAACGGGTATAACTGTTACCGTTAGCCTTTTCTTCCAAAATGTCAATTACCTTAGCTACTTCTGTTTCGCGCAAAACACGGGTGAGGGTAGTAAACGTATCCCTTTCATTAGCGCCCTCATCTTCGAAAATTGTCAATAAGTCAATAAGTCCTGTCAATAAGGGGAAATGAGTACTTGTGGAAGTGGAAGGATGGCCACCAGCGGTAACCCTAGGTTTGGAGTTAGGAGGTGGTATGGGTAGTGTGATGTTTGTGTCATGTTTTGTGTTGTCTTGAGATAGATCTGGGTTAGTGAAAGATTGCAGAGTTGTTTAGTTGTGTTTATAGAAGTAGAAGGAAACTCTTTTCTAGGTTCAGGTGAAAAGGTGTTAGGTGTGTCTGAATTACTGTCGGTATCAGGGGGTGAAAGGGTTGTTGTAGGAAGGCTGTTACTTCTGGTACGTTGGACTTTTTTGTTTGTCCATCTCGGTAAATCCCTCAGGTAGGTTCCTAGTAATGGGGGATATTGCTTTAGTAGTCTTAACAAACCTACGGAAATACTTAATGCGGGTAAATTCGTCTTTGGGAGGAAGATGTAAAGGGTTTCTCTGATTGACGGAGGAATAATTATTTTTCATATACAGTATAATTGAAACAAACTCATACATGTACAATTTTAGCCTAAATTGATAAATCGNCAATTTTAGCCAAATTGATTCTCCAAAATTCGGGAAGTAGCGCGCACGGAATTTGCGTCGGAAAGCGTTATTTTTGCGTTGAATATTTGGTATTTACCAGTTTTTCGAATGTCCTTGTGTCCAAAGTGTCCTCTTCAATCCTTGGTATTTTTTGCTGCTTGTTGATGTAAAATCCAAAGTGAAGAACGGTTAATAAAGAGCTGTTTTTAGACGATTTCTTTAGGTTCTTCTTTTCTATTGTTGTAATATTTCTTCGTGACCAGTGTCACTAATTTTAGTTTTCGTAACCGAGGGGTCACCAATGTTGCGTATTGTTTATTATTGTTTTGTTGTTTGGTTGTTATACGCTAACAAATACACTCTCGCTTACAGAGAGGACGACTCGTCCGCTCCTCGTCAGATAGGTTACGTAAAACAAATGTAATACGATGGTTAATATACACTCACTCGTCTAGTATGATGAATCAATAACTCTTTGATTTCTCATATACAGTATTTATTACAATGTCGTACTGCCAAACACAATCTTTGACATACAACTCAAGTCTCCACAAGTATTGTAAATCATTATTATATTATTACAAAGTCATCAACGATCATTCAAACACCAAGACAATATATTACGATGCTGCTTACAAGCATTCAATTCTCCACTCTAATTTCATGAAACGTTATTCAGTCCCTCTATACGTCACGAGACTACATTTTCCTCTATAGCTTTCCCACTTAGCTTATCTCTATATTTGATATAGAAACTCTAAACAATATTTTTCACCGTTAGTTTTTGGGAGTGATATTTTGGTTCTCACTTATTTTCCACTTAATCGTTCAATCGTTATCGTTGGTGTTTTCCACTTAATAATTATTTGTTATTCATCAAATTCTATTCCCTGTAATGTGACAGTAAGTTTAAAATCAAAAGACATATAAAGTAAAACCTAATTTATTTTTATTGTATGAAACCTGAATTCCAATCATGTATGAATGTCCATAATGAACACGAGGTGGCGAGATATACACGGTCTCTTTACAAGATGATTATTCATCGTATGATAGTCTTTATAATGACGTTTCAGCTACAAACTGACATGATATGCCCTTTGAAGACTGCTAACAGAAACCAGTTACAGTACTAAATTTCGAGACCTCCCTACAAGTCATGAAATGTACCATTTGTTACGTTATTAATTCAGCTGTTTTAAATCTCTCGTATTCGGCCAATCAACGCTGTAAATACCGAGTCACGCCTCGGCCAATCAACGCTGTCAATACGGAATCACGCCTCCAGTTTAACGTCATATTTGCGGCTCTCTTGTAAGGTTACATCAGTTATTAGAAAGAATACAGATAGCAGCACTCTCATTTTGAGCTCGGCGTGCTTGTACTGGAAATAGCTACGCGCTTCGTTTATGTTATTTTTAAGGTAGATTCTATAGACTAGAGCATTACACAGTACACATGGTATACAGTAGTAAGTGACATTACACGGTATATGTTTGTTGTAATGTAGTGTTGTGAAATTACAAGGTATACAGTGAACTAAGGAACGTCGAGTGAGGTTTTGCCAGTAGTTCGTATCTGTTGTATTTAGTTCAATGTCACTGTTACAGTATTGATTACATGGTAGTTAGCTCACGGAATATGTTACTAAGATTACTTGATTATCTCTCTAATTGGACAGGTATAAATTTAACTTAGATAACAAAGATATCTGTGAAAATGCCACATGTCTGGAGAGCTACCAAATCATTGGTTAACGTTGTGGTGAGTATGTTAAGTACCGTACTTTTATTTAATGCCGAAATTTCCATGGAAAATCTATATATAAATCATACTGTATAATATAATCATAACTACCGCGAATAAATGAAGGTTTATTGTCATTTGTGATGCTTCATCTTACGTGGTACGTAGCAGTCTGGAATATCGAAACGTCCTTCAATAACTTGCTTGTTCTGGTCGCGTGTTCAAGGACTCTAGGTCAACGAACTGATATTCTCTCCTTTTCTGTAGTAACCTTAATGCAGCTAAGAGTCATACCGGTACATACTTGGCTTTTTATCGGCCTGTGAAAAAGTTTCCCAGTTTGCAAGCACAACATGTATTTTTATTTATAATTATACCTCTAAACCTAAACCAAATATGAAATAGTATCTTTGTTTAATCGTTAATATTAGTCGATGTAAGGTGATTGTTCTCAACCATTTAAATATGATGCACCATTGTCCGAAAATGTCAAAATGTAAAATTCGTGATAAATTCATCCGGGGCATTTAAGTGCTTGTGCAAGAGGTTTGTTGCGGTGCATACTGTGATTTATACATGAACAAAATATTTTAGGATTGTTCAATGATGCTATTATTTAAAAAGACTACGATGTGTAGGATGCAGAACATTTGCTAGCGTGTATACTACGTCATATAGAGGTGACGTTTAACAACTGGAAAATTTGCTTGTTGCGAGTTATTCACACTAAGTAATGTTGTAACTTAGCGTTCGATGTATTCCATTATACATTAACTCATATTCTTCCCATTTTGTTTTGCAGGGTTGTAGATGGGCGTCAACAGCATCATTCAAGGTAGTATACTGTTTTTGATAAACCAATACTACGCGACTAATTTAACATTATTCATTCACGTATATTAGGCAGCTGATTTAACCGTTGATTTGACTGATCGCTTGAAAGAGAAACCTGATAATCCAGAGAATTGTCTTTTCGGAAAACAATTCACTGATCACATGTTGACTGTTGAGTGGAATAGGGAATCGGGCTGGGGAACACCGAAGATAAAGCCTTTGCAGAATTTGAGTGTTCACCCAGCAACCTCTGCTCTGCATTATGCTGTGCAGGTGGAATTTGAGTAATCAATACAAAATACTATCCGTCAGCATCTGTGTAATCTATTTATATATTGCATGTATTGTTCCGCAGTTGTTCGAGGGAATGAAGGCATATCGAACAGTTGACAACAGAATTGCTTTGTTTCGACCCATGCACAATATGGAACGGATGCTTTTGACTGCGAAACGAGCATCCTTACCGGTATGTGTAGTTGGTTGAAATTGTATAAATCCCAGTGATCACTACTCAAAAGTTACGAATTTTGGTATCGCTTGAATCTCTTATTGAATGACGCCAATAACATTGCAACACATGGTTCTATTTCGTTTGATGTTTGAATTGCATTCATCTATTTTAAAACGAAGTGACGTGTTTTTTAACGCTTCATAGCTCAAATACCAATTACCATTGTCCACTCTATTACTGACGACAAGTCTCGCTAATCGTGTGTAATGAGCGCATACATCGGTATTGTAAATAATGTAGGTCAGCCGGAAATGTCCTGGAAAATTTTAATCCATCCAACGTATGGCGGTGTATGGTTACTGCTGTATTATCCGATCGAGCTACATGTGATAGATTTTTCTCTTCTATTTTCTCTTCTTGAATTTTGACCTACGCAAACTCTGTAATTTTCCATTGCGTACTGTTCGCTCGCTAACTGCTCAAAAATTTTCCATCACTGTGATATCGAATTGGGTGTCATGACCTGGTAGGTTCAAATATTGAGGCGTTCCAGAAAGCAAACCTAGTAGTTTTTAATTGAATTTCCCCTAAGTCATCGAGTCACCTGTACGTGGAAATCCAATACAATTAACAATTGTACATCCTTATTCATTACATGTCCAAATCAATAGTAAAAAAAACAAAAGTTCTCCAACACGCTATGAGTTATGCTGTACTGCTTTTAAATTCATTTCCGCTAGGTAAATGTATGCGAGACCCATTATAATAAATGTAAAGAACGTCGTGCTGCATACAAACCAGGTCTGGATCATACACTGGTAATGCTTGACTCTCGATTTATTTTCAGATTCAAATGTTGATCAATATTACTCACGCATGCTCATATAAATTGATCCTATCACACGAGAACGATCTCTGCACTTTAGATACAAAAAAAACTGCTTGGTACTCTATCGATTGTGGCTATTTTATTATTGTCATTTCAGGAGTTCGACAGAGAAGAATGGTTGAAATGTATTTCCGAACTGGTCAAGGTGGATAAAGAATGGGTTCCTCACTCAACAAAGGCTTCCCTTTACATAAGACCCACATTCATTGGCACTGAGGTAGGGTAATGGCAATGTGACCAGTGCAATATATCAATCCTTCCTAACATGGATTTTGATATTTTTTAGCCGACGTTAGGAGTTAACATACCGAATTCCGCCCTACTCTACTGTATAATATGTCCAGTTGGACCCTATTTCGATACCGGATCATTCGAACCAGTTTCACTGATGGCCGATCCCAATTACGTACGAGCTTTCCCAGGTGGCGTAGGTTGTTACAAATTAGGAAGGTATATTTTTTCCTTTCATGAATGTCTGCAACCTTTGCATGAATGTCTGTCGCTAACCTATGACAAAAATAAAAAAATTGCTCTTGATTCACAGTAACTACGGACCAACTATACAAATACAAGAAGAAGCAGCTAAACGAGGTTGCCAGCAAGTCCTATGGCTCTATGGTGAAAATCATCAAGTAACTGAAGTAGGAACAATGAACGTGTTTGTTTATTGGATAAATGAAAATGGCCGTAAGATTATTGTTTTATAACCCCCTATGTTAATATTTTTACTGGTGTAAATCGTATATTAACTCGTAGTATAATGGATTGTACATGGAAACAATTACGTTTGTCAGGAAAACTCCATTGTTCCTGGTTTTTATTTTTATATGGTCTGTATTGATAGCCAATAATTTAGTATGTGGAACATCAGAGGCAGATTTACCACTACATTGTCCTCTGCTAATGATCATAAATAATACTAACTGTTACTCTCATGGTGGTTTGCGGTAAAAAAATAGCATTGGATCTACGCTATTGGATTAACTACTTGTTTATGGATAATATAAATATCCATACAGCTGGAATGGCTGGGACATACCGAATCAATGCAAGGAACAATTTTTCTACGAAAATAGTTATTTATAGTTTGCAAATAAATAAATAAATGTATCAGTTAATTATTTCAAGGCCCGTCCAGCAGTTCGTGCATTACAATAAATTACTTTCTTTCCACGCTCCCGGCTATTATCTAAACAAGGTTGTCAAGTAACCGAATCCTGATTGCCAACTTTCGAAATATAATGGCTCATCTGATCTTAGTCAGACCTAACTGAGTACGGTAATAGACTGTAACACTTACTCTCTTACCAAATTGCCTATTGGCCATTTCTGTTTGTAGAAATTTTAGCTGTCGTCCATCGTGTAATGGTGGGACGCAGATAATGCAACAAACTAGTTAGTAGTAAATAGTTTAAGAGGGTAATGAGGTGGCACATATGGTAAATAGAATCAGATTCGTCCTGTACAATACGCAGTGTGTATTCATACATACTATTTCTTTCTTTAAGAGAAACAATCCAATATGACTTAATACACCTGGCAAAGTTATGCCAAACCGATGAAACCGTGTTCCATCCCATTTTAAACATTCACTAACATCAATTACAGAGAAAGAACTTGCAACAATGCCTTTAACAGCGGGAATAATTCTGCCAGGCGTTACTCGCATAAGCTTGCTTGAACTTGCCCGCGAATGGAAGGAATTTAATGTGACTGAACGAATAATTACGATGGAAGATATTAAAAAAGCACTTGCCGAAAATAGAGTAAGCTATGTGTATATATAAAGTATAGGTGTTCATCCGTCATCAAGTGGTATATTTAGTACTGTATTTTCTATTGCAATTTATAGCTAATCGAAATGTTCGGAGCCGGAACAGCCTGTGTCGTTTGCCCAATAAGTCGGATCTTGTATGTGAATGAAGAACTGAATATACCTACAATGAAAAATAATGCAGAGCTGTCAAGGCGATTCCTCAACGTTTTGACAGATATACAGGTAAAGAATGCAGTTCTTTTCAACACTACGATCCGTTGCTCTTTTGATATTTATCCCATTCATGGTAATAATGTTACATACATCAATGATCCCTTTTGATTGTGCTAGTCACAGCAGAGATATTATCCTAGCTGAATTATATAGTCGGCAGCACTTTTGCCGTACCTCCGTAGCTACCGCTCCTCTTTACAGTAGAAAATCTCGTTTTGGCGTTGTGTTGAATGTCGAGCAAACAGCTTCTAAGCTGGGCACATTGTCTTCTATTGTATTGCAATTCCCTGAGACAGATATCGAGCATCAGGGGCTCGACTGTGGTTGTTGAGTTTAAGTCCCGCTAATGCTTTTGATCATCCAACGATCTGGACGTGGAGTGAATTGATCGGATCGATTCCTTTGCCATGACCTGGTCATAAAATTACTATAACGTCACGAACAGCAATGATGTGTACCTCCCGATTTTCGTTGCGCAAGACTTGTCCGTCTCTGGACGTAAATTTTTATGATTAGGAAATGGTCCTTGAAAATTCCGAGTTGTGTATTTGGAAGTATGTTGAAGTGCTGTAATCAATGCGGATAAGAGGAGCATAAGAGTAACTGGCAAATCACTATATTTTGCTGCTTCGGTGTGTTCCCTTGCCTATTTCACTTTTATAACTGTCCGTAGATATGTTTTTGTGCGTTCTTGAAACACATAGATAATTTAAATCACCATAGTAAGGCTCGGGTCGTAAGTCTAATGTTGAGACTTCACGATAATAAGCCGCCATATTCCGTTTTTTCGAATGCTTTTCACTTGTCTTCCGTGTTTGTGTAAGTTTTCGATTATCGAAAAAAGTCATTATATTAATTTAGGTTTGCTAAGCCAAAGTTGTTTATCTCGTTTGAAACATTTATTACTGTATCTTCGTGTCGACAAAATTACAACACTCCATGTTAACCAATCGGAAAAGCTCTTCGGTCACACGCCTCCTACTAGTAGTAGTAGTATGTCCGAGAGCATCAGGCAAACCCTATCAAATTGAATTGCTGCGTGGTTGGATAGGTATGATAACATTGAGCAATTTAAGTATGTATGAAGTAACACATGAAGAATTGGTGTTTGGTGAATGCTGCAATTTAAAATTAATTGCGTAATTTGAATGGATAGAAGAATACAGCCATACCTCGAGTTTGGTCGTTTCGATCTACGTCAGATTCGACTTTACGCTACTATTTTCGTTCAACTAACGTTATTTTTTCCGAGCTTACATCACTCAGCAGCATCATCTTGACATAATGAAATGACATCAATTGAATCGATTTTTATTCAGAAATATAATGAAATTATTAATGTAAAATAAAAACACTTAAAACAAAATAATGCCTATACATTATACTGGACTGTATAGCGTACAATAAACTGTTTACATCGTAGTTATGCCGTCTTACCCCGTGGTGACGTTGATGCCGATTTTCAAGCGATCGTGTGCTTGCTTTGTCTTTCGCTGCTTTTTTATGACTTTCTGTTGTAGCCATGGAGCCCAAAAAAAATTCTGCTGCAGTTTGGTTTTGCCAATGTTGCAATTACCTTTTTGGTATAGTTTAATGTCAGTCTATAGCGTACTCTGTCGTGTAAACCGCTACAAATACAATCCTGATTACAAGGAGGAACTCCGTTATCTTCGTCCGATACACGCGTAAAAACAAACGTAACACTTCGGTTATATTTACAGGTTTATTTCATCAAACACAATTGATCATATTACAAACTTACAAACAAACATGAAAAACACTAAGTCAATATTACAATGCTGCTCACAAGCATTCAAATATCTAACTCTACTCATTTGAACCCATTATCAAATATATTTTACTCTCCACGTCTCAACCAATATAGCGAGTCATATTTTTCACTTTAGCCCTTCGCTAGCCAACTCCCCGTCTCACCATGTCCTGAGATTCCATGTTCCTATCCACTCCGCCGTTTCGTTAGTCGGCGTATCTCTATATTCCCTGTAAGCCTCCATACAGTAATAGTTCCCACAGTTAAATATCATGTTTAAGAAGTGATACTAGAGTTACACAGTCTCCCACCATTATACATCAGTATATCATCACTACATCGTTATATTCTCCACTACTATTTGGTTACAATCATTACCAACATCAATTCCCTGTACAATTCAACTCCCTATACTTCCACGCGTAATGACAAAAATGTTCATTAAATTCTTCAATAACTTAACAAAAGTTATATTCTTCCCCGTGTTGTACGCTTGTCTAGTTGATAGGTGTTTGTTGTCATACGGCATTTATAAGCCATTACCTCCGTGTCTTACTACTTGATGGCGTAGTACGGGGGATTGCTGTATGAGAATTAGGAGTACACAATTTCTTTACTGAGTTGTAGAAATGAGTACTAGTTTGGTAGTACAGTCCCTGATATTTCCGAGGCAACATTACGATTGAGTAAACAACACTCACGAAACATTAAACATAACTTAGCCTTGCAACTTGGATTTCGGAAAGACTTCGGTCCATTGTTTTGAACGTAGTACGAAAAATACAAGTTCCAATTAGAGTCTTATGCGTTTTTCTGCGATACATACATGCTACTCTATAAGGAATGTTGAAAAATCTTGGTAAATCATTTCAGTATGGAAGAAAAGAGAGTGACTGGTCTTACACGATCATGAAGAACGCCAGCACTGAAAACACGCGCTTGAAGCTGTGATAGCTGCCGCAGGCGGACCTTTAAACCCGTAGGCTTTTAGGCATAGGCTCACGAGACTCAGTTCGTGAATTCACGTCTTCTGCTTGTTTCACCAAACGTGACAAAAATATAAATTTATAAGTGAAAATTGAATGTAGCGCGTAGAACAAAACACATTACAGTTTTACAAATGTAATTCTACATTTTTGTTCAGCAACCAGTAGCCTGTCACTCACTAAGTGCGTGACTTTTGAATCCAATGTACTGTATTTCTAGTTGTCCAACATTTTAATTTCGCGTGTCCGTGGTAAAATAGCGTATATAAGGATGTACAATACAGAATAATTCTGTTCTGGAATTGTCTCACGTAATTATTATTTACCGTATCATATTGATTGGTTTAGTGAATATTTTGCTAAACCATATAAGTATATGATTTCACATATCCATACTTCGTTTGGTGTTTAACGGTTATATACCAAGTTTTATGGAACATTAACAATAAGCATTAAACGAGCTAAATTCTGAGATGGTATTCAGCAATTGCGAATAGGTGGATTTTATAGCAAAATATATTTGAATATTTAAAATATCTGTTTACTGCAATTAGTCATGAATAATTACAATAATACGCCTGAATTGTTCGAACTTCGAATCTGACGGATTCTAATGTTGTACATCCCTAAATGTATTGCGCTTGTATTCTCTGGTAGTATATGTATTGTATTCTTTGATATATCTTTATCGTGTCAACGTATTAATAGTAAAATCCGTCAACTGAAAAATGTAAAAACACAGCTCTTGTATAATTAATCAGAAACTATCGAATACACAACACTGCGTCGTTGTATATTGCACATACTCATATTGCACAACCGCATTGAATCACCTTTATATATGCAAATACCGTTGAGAATCCCTTACTCGAAATTCCTGGAACCGAAAGTGTTGATTTCGGAATATTTTTAATCATTATAACTGAGCGGGCCTTTTATCATAACTTTTTGTTGCCCTTGGCTGGTTTTTCATAAAAAATCATACACCATTTGTATATGATATTTTACGATACAGGTACTGGGTTTTATGTGTGGTATAAAAACAAAGCATTGAATGTGATTACAGGTCAACACATTATTTGACTGATGACGCTAGTCATGTTTCACTTCGTGAAATTCATAATTCTCATATCTCACGTAGAATTATTGTTTTGTACTTACTGTACAAAAAACATGGTAAAAAAACTCGGATTTTGGAGGTTTTTGGAATATCGGATAAAGGGTTCTCAACTGTACTACGTTGTATATAGGTCAAATTTAACTTTTGAAGCATACCAGACATTGCACTAATACACAATGACATGTCCATAATCTATATTGGATTTTTTTCTCGACCAGTAGTTAACTCCATTCAATCTGTCGTTTTTCCATTATAATGCACAATGCATATATATACTTTTCTTCTGTAAATTGTTTTTATAACTCGGTAACTTAAGGGTTTTCATTTTGTTGATAGTTTTGTAAATGCAATTGATGCAATCGTCAACTACAAATTTTTATTCCAGTAAGTGTCAAAAGTAAAGTCAGTTGTTGGATCCTCAAAACTACATGTTTTCACTATTTCGAACTCAACACTGAATCAACGATAATTGAACTAATTTAACAGTATTTTTAATGGAGATTGTTCATATTTCAATCTCCGCTCATCCAAATACAATTCAACACTGATAATGAAGATCGGTCCAGCTTAAGTTTTGATAAATTTATGCTATATTACCACTAATGCTCATTGGGTTATATATATGCAACTTAAGTAGAGCATATAGATTTTAATCACTCTAATTTTGTGTGGTATGTTCAATTTGTATTTCAAAACATAATAGCATTAATATCCAAAACTGAAGCACAGTATTTGTACCCCGGTTTGAATAAAATGTTTTTGTATAATGCTATTAATTGAGCCAAAAGCTCCTCTCAGCACTGGTGGTTTTAAATTTCCAGCCTGGGTATCCGTGTTTGTGCTACATTACTTGCTCGGTCACTGATGTAACTTTTATTTCTTTCCTGAGAAACACTTTTTTACACAACAGTCTTATGCTTGAAATTTGAACGGAAATTTCGTATGTATTTATTCTTGCCTCCGAATTTTTTCAGTGTTCTTTTCAGTATGTAAGTTCTGTAGTTCTTCTGGTTATCGTGATACTTTTCCATTTTTCAAAGTCTTGTAATAAAGATTTGCATATCAGGAAAAGTAAAGAAGCAAAACCCCGATGATCATATCATGAACTCTCACTCCAAACGATACCGGAGTATCACTGAGTTTTATTATTATCATTACTAAAAATCTTCTGAATAATCTCAATTATCCATGCGCGCACTATAAATATTGTAATAGAACCGACAAAGCCGAGAGTCAAGTCGAATCATAACACAGTACAAAACAAGCCAGTCGTATTATGCTAATTTAGGTCAAGAGGAAATATGATTTCGGTCGAGTGAAATCGAAAAAATTTATTCGTAATTAAATGTCTGAATTGGATAGATGGCAGTAAATATTGAAATGCCCGTAAATAATTACTAACTGGAGCAATTCCACTTGATTTGACTTGTCTCGAGTTATAGACTAGAGTCCGAGTGAACTACTGCCTATTTGGATTCGGGAGCATCATGTCTCTATTTTTTCAACGTTCAGACATTTTCTACATTGTATTAGAGTCCCATATCACATTCTCGATGAAATAGTTCATCGTTAAACTCCTACACGTTGTAAGCAGATTGAATACAAGTGAGACGTGAGAAATTGAAGTGCAGTACTGTATTACACATTATTTCGTATGATGTGCATTGCTGGACCAACAGTATGAACCAATTCTACTTATCCCGTTTAGTGTGTTAAATCCGTAAGAACAATGTTGCGTTGTTAGTAAAACCAATGGCGTAATACATCTACATGACGCCTGGGCGAATGGCGTTCCGAAAGGTACTATAAACCTTGTAACAATTTCTTACATCAATGGAAATTAATGGTACTTATAAAAAATATAACAAAAATAGTTTGAGATAAAAATAACAATGAAGGCATCTTTTGGTGTTTCATTTATATCATTGCCTCTTCCCCTTACGTCGCCGTATTACTACGCTGCTTAATAAAGAAAAATATTGCATTGCTTGAGAACTTTGGCCTCTGTAACAAAGTTTCGTAGAAGTTGATGACAACTCAGAAAGTCTCACGTGTGTTAATCAATTTTATTCGCTTCATGTTTGTTAGTGAACGCCTAGGAGCAACAGAACTTCTACGAATACGATTTGCATACACGCATGACACTTATTCTAAGCGAGTGGTTCTCAAACTGGGCCCGCGAAGCCGTTTTAGAGGGACCGTGAAGTACATTGAATTGTAATAAATGAATGTAATAAACAAAAAAATACATTTTTGAGTTACATTCCTAGTTTACTATAATAATAAAAATGAGTTCACACGTGTTCGAACTGGAGCAATCTTGAACCACCATAGCATTAAAGTATTATGACTGGCAGTCCAGCGTCATAATAATTGAATAAATTTTTTTATGGGACCGCGAATCATTGAAAAAAAAATCAAGGCACCGCTACGCAATTTTTTTGACAAAAGTTTGAGAACCACTGTTCTAAGCCATAAGGGCAAATGGGGGGAAATTACTAATCTCTAGATCTATGTAACAGAAATATTTGTAAATATTTGGTTCGTTATTGTGTAAAATAAGAGGACCGAAAACTTTATCTTTACAAACGACTAGAATAGACAGCAAAATGATATTTAGTCTCTACTACTTATGAATTTGAACAAACGATCACATACCATTTTGTACACTACTGCTCGATTCAGATCGAATAAGAATCATATTGTACTGGCATTAAATTTATTTTTTCGTAAAATTCTAGCATATATATTATTAATAATTATTGTACTAGTTTAGGTCAAGAGAGAACGTTATTTCAGGCATATACAAATTGCAGTTACGATTACTTACGCGGCAAAGCGACCATTGAATAAATACCCTTCTATATTTGAGTAAGAGTTGTAGGTATGTCATAGAAGCTGGGAAAAGTAAGTTCCATACTGCAGAATGTAAACGTTGAGCAAAGTTATGAAAGTAGGTGAACTTTTACGACTATTAATCCGACATATACGATTTGTTGTGATGTGTTTGTCGTTCACCGTATTTCAGCCACTAGTGGGTGCCAAATGACAGTATTACACTCATACTCAACGCAACGCTCTTCATGCGTTGCTGAAAACGAAGTGCTATGCGAATCGCCGGTAAACGAGGCCATAATAACATCAGTGTAGATTGTTGTTCATAAAGATAGACCAAGCCGAGGTTTTAGTGATATAGAATAAGAATTTATTTTCTTCCCGGCAGGATAGATTATTGAACTAGCCAATTATCAGCTTTGATTGTGGATATTATTGCAGACTTCTGGATAATTGCAGCGTAATCCCACTAAATACTCTTCATGTGACAGGAGTATACGGAATACTCTCTTCAACGCATGTAATGTGTAATTCTCCCCTTAACGGCAATCGTAATTGTTTATTTTTCCGGAATATTTCTAACTTGGGACTCCCTATCCATTAAATCATGAATTTATCAATTCTTCTAATATACGACATTTTAGCATTCAAATTAAAATTAAAACTCAGCTTATAGTCAAGTACATACGGTACTTTTCTACGACTCCGCGTTAATGTGATCTAACATGAAACCAACATGCAAGATCTTTCTTTTGTGTTCAGGGTATTGATAGTCACCTAATGCTAAGGGCTCGTATAACGATTCACTCGTATTATAAAACGCGTTTTTCCATTGAAATTAATGCAAAACAAATTAATCCGTTCCAGGCTCCAAAAACCACGCAAAATGCCATTGTTAAGGTATTTTTAAACAGATACGTACAGTTAAAATTAATAACAATACATATGTGTACATGTAACAAAAACATAAGAGATTATACAAGAAATGATCGTGCAGATCGTCGACGTCGTTCGGATGTATTGCTGTGCCAAATCCACTACACGCACTCCTATATTGTTTTTCTATAATTATTTCATCACTTCTATTGTTTATAAGCTTTTTCTTCTTACCACTACTATCTTTAGTACTTACTTTTATTGAACCCATGGTTAACACAAAATCAATCCAAAACCCCCCCCCCCCACGAAATATTCACTAGCACAAAACGCTTGGGACGTTACCGCTACGAAATAAACACNAAACACGAAATATTCACTAGCACAAAACGCACGGGAAGTTACCACTACGAAATAAACACGTGAATCAAGCGAGTGCAGACTGCGCTTGGTGAGAAAAGCGCGGTAAATTGAGCATGTGCTCTTTCCTTCTTTTCTCTCTCTTTCTTACAATTCGATGAGTCAGTTAGAAATGCTATTTATTGACTCCCTTTACCCTGCCATTGTGTATGACGATCGCTTGTACTGTGAATCTGTACTCGTCGTATGAAACAAAAATATCCATAAATGGCGACTCGTATAGCGAGTTTCTCGTCTTATAAGTCGCTCGTACCATGAGGATCCACTGTGTTTAGTTAGTTTGGTATGATACCTTATGTAATCCTGCAAGTTAACCTTAACCATCTCATAAATAAATGAGAAACTGTATGTATGTATGTATGTTCGTTCGTCCATAACTCCAAGGGTTCTTGACTAGGCGATCTGAAAATTTGCACGGAGATCAGTTTTAGACACGAATAGGTTATAGGCCTCTTTTCAAATAGGGGTTTTATTTGTAGCCTCGGGTTTCGTCTTTAATTAATTTGGTATAATTTGGTGAAAATTCACAACATTAACTAATGTAACATTACAAACTTGATAAATTAGAGATTCGACAGGCCAAAAATATGCTTTAAAGAGTGAGAACTTATCCTCTTTTTAATGGCAACGGGATTAGAAAGGATGGCCAAGATTTTGAACCTAGCAGGTTATTTACCACTATTCCTCTTAGGCCAACTGGATATAACTCCTACAAATTCCCCATAAATTTAAATTAATGAAGGTAGGCTGGGTCACATAAACACAAGATGAATTCCTTAAAAAAGCATGAGCAAAATAAATGGGTACGGAGTGAATTAAATTCTACCTAGGTTCGCTTTAGCAAATAAAATATATATCTGCTGGAATTTACTTAAAAATCGCGTAGGATTCTGATCCCGCAATCTGCCTGCCCCTACTATCAATGGACGTATATTGTGAATATATGGACTATAAAGTGCTCTGCTAACGCCAGAGATATTTACGAAATTTCGCACGGAGTACCAGATACATAACAAAATAATTCATGAACAAAGAAAATTGGGGTCTAAACACTCTGGTGCTAGATTACTAATAAAAATCTGCTGGCAACTGGATATCTGTGTGAATTCTATTTACCTCTACTTCTTTCACAGTGTTACAATATTTTACATGATTGTGACATGACTACATTAACGACACAATACAATAGCAGGCAAAGTAGTATTATATTATGTAGCTCAGTAATATAGACGGATACGCATTGTATCATGCAGATTAAATTGTGAATAGGCAGAAACGCATCGCTGTAGCGGGAGTTCTATTGTAATCGGTGTCGAAATATATGCGATTTAGCAAGTGACCATTTCGATAATTGTCTCGCACGAGAGCCAGACAGTATGCGAGAGAACACACGTTCAAAGTGTATTGTATAGCAGTTCAATTATTCTCCAATTTTTTTCTGCCCGATTTAGATTTTTAAAGCAGCTAAAAGTTTCCACTTTCGTAATTGATTATCCGTAATTAATTCGTGGGATTAACAACCATAACAAATTATGAAGAACGTATTATGACGTATTAAAACGCTTGAGCACCCAAGCGTCCAACAAAGTGTTCTAGAAGTGTTATTGCAACTAAACGTTAGGTTACATCAGTGGTCCCCAAACTTTTTTTGAAGCTACCCCAATTTTCAAAAAAGTCGAATTCTGTGACTACTCGCGACCCCATAGTGAGAAACGCGCGCATCTTGATTGCGTCAAATGCTAAGTCAAACTGGCACGACTGGTATATATTTCTCATCGAGCGATATGTTCACGGGCGCAAAAAAGACGTACGACCACCGCCTACCTAAATGGTACGACAACGGCTTCAAAATCCACCCCGCCTAAACTAAGAACTCCCTTCAGTCGAATAATTTTAATTTTTAACAATAGCAGCAAGTTATACCTCTGTTATTTTGGCCTAAGAGGCGACCCCATTAAATTGTTACAGCGACCCCACTTGGGGTCGCGACCCACAGGTTGGGGACCACTGGGAAACATTATTAGAACTATCGCTGCAGCTGTAAATTACATTATACTGTATATTCAAGTGTTGAATGAGCATGTGTAAAAGGAAAACTGCAACTGAACGTTCGGTTACTTTGTTAAAAATATATTATATAGTGCATAACTGCAATACATGACTGAGATATTAAGATCAGAAATATTGAGTGCTTGATTTTCAGAACAAAGTGTCGTAATATTTTTCAACACCTTGTTTATCATGCCACGACCACCTAAAAAAGTGAACAGAAGGATCCCGACAGAGGTCAATTCCTGAAGATTTCGTTGTTCAGAGAAATTATGATCAAGCGGATGATGAAATAGGGCACAGTGGAAGCGAATTTGGACACAGCAATGTGCCTGTAATAGCTTTGCAAGTATTCTTTCCAGTAAATAGAAAAGAATTTCTTCTTGGCAACTGTTTGATCTCGATAACATACTTTAACATGGTACTGCTTTATATGGATACCTAAAAGAACTACATCTAGTCAAAGAAGACTACATATTGTTGAACGAAATTCCAATTCGAGTGTTATCAGTATGTATGACACGATGTCTACCACTTGAAGACGCATTGGAAAAAGCACTTTGGGAACATTCAGCGTATTTCATAATAGTACATTGTTCTCAATTTGTTGCAATTCGACAAGACGGCAAGATTTACATTTTTGATCGGCATTCAAGAAATGAGAAAGGATTTTGCGACNTGAGTACAAGTAAGAAGAAATAAACAAACTTGCATCAGCATTGTTGTGATTTGATACACTTTATGCACACTCCCTTTGCAAATTTCGGAGTAAGAGGCGTAAACGTTAGCGTAATGCAAAAAGGTTATACCGAAATTGCTGCCGAAAGAAACAATCGTAAAATACAAAATGATACAATTCTTGAAAAAATTATAGTGGAAATAAATTCCGAAATAACTCCGCCAGCAAGTTATATAGAAATCGGAAAGAGAAAAACAGAAGTTTACAGCCCAGGAACCAAAGTTTCTCGGAAAACTATTTCAAATACTGTGAAAATAGATGATGATATAACAATGCAAGCAGGTGACATTCAAAGCACAAAAGATGTATTCGAAAATCAAATTTCTGAAGAGAATCATATTGAAAAAATAGAGAAGGGCAACATTCCACTTTTATCGGAATTTGATGTTGAAATTACCCATGAAAGAATAGGTGAACAAGTGGATTTTAGACCTTTGCAACCTATCACTATGTTAGCTTTATGTCGTAGACTCGGCATGAAATGTGAATATTTGAACATCATACCTATCGTAGAAGGAATGAAAACACCCAATCATACCAGAAAAACCACTGCTGATGGGAATTGCTTTTTCAGATAAAGATAAAATTAACAATAAAGGCATTTTTTGGTGTTTTATTTATATCATTGCCACCCGATGCCTTATTACTACACTGCTCATTATATAAAAATATTGCATTTGGAACTGTATAATTCAATGTTGCCAAAGCAAACTTTGTCGATCTCCTTGAAAGCTTTTTCCTCTGCAGCAATGTTTCGTAGATTACCACTGGTAAAGACATTGATGGATGGTAGACCTGTGCAAATGAATGCTTTATACAGCAAGGCCCCGCTTATCCCGGTTTCGCTTAGTGCTGAATTCGCTTAACACAATTTTTTTTGTTTGTGACCATGTTCCAATTATATGCGGCATAATTTCACTTATCGCGGATTATGTATTGTTGCCCAAAAAAGGTTTCCGCGCCTAATTGAGAGCAACGCCGCAGACGCAACAGTTCGCGCCAAATGTAGGGAAACGCAGCAGGCGCACCAGTTCCTCGCTGGCTGCCATCCTGTGCGCATCGTTCGCTCGTGTTTCTACATTGTTCAAACCATTTATAAAGTTTATAACAGACCCCTATTAAGATTGAGTGGTAAACGAAAATGTGAATCTACCACTGCTAGTTCGAAACTGAAGAGAAAGGCTATTTCATTAGAACAAAAACTTAGATCAATACAGATCAATGCAGTATCATCTACATTCTAAATTTCGCGTGCTTGACAGCAAACTATTAACACTCTTTGGCACTTTTGGCCTGACTTGTATCACTTTCGGCACATGCAGGTCTTGTATTGCAACATTTTACATATTGAAATAGCCTCATTTAGTGCGGTTTTTGCTCATCGCGTTTTTCTGCATGCACCAATTAACCGCGATTAGTGAGACCTCGCTGTATTGTATATAGCTGTATTGCTATATCGTATCAAAAGTTAAAAACGTTTAACCAATTTACCAAAAAAAGTTTTTCACTGACCTTCAAGGCAAGTAATAGTCACAAAGTACGTTTTCGAATCTGTTAGGTACAACAATTCGTCACCAATGTGGCCAGTAAATATGAATCCGTAGGCTAGAAGAGTAATTCACGTGAATTAATCAATTTAAATCCCTTCATGTTTGTCAGTGAACGCCTAAGAGCAACAAAACTTCTACGAATACAATTTGCATACTCGCAAGATATTATTCTAAGCCATGGGGCAAATGGGAGGAAATTACTAATCTCTAGATCTATGTAGTAGAAATATTTGTAAATATTTTATTCGTTATTGTGTGAAATAAGAGGACTGCAAACTTTATCTTTACAAAAAACTAGAATAGACAAAAAAATATTATTTAGTCGCTACTACCTATGACTTTGAACAAACGATCATATATCATTTTCTACACTACTGCTCGATTCAAACCGAATAGGAATCATATTGTACTGGCATTGAATTTATTTTTTCGTAAAATTCTAGCATATATATTATTAATTATTATTGTACTAGTTTAGGTCAAGAGAGGTCGTTATTTCAGGCATATACAAATTGCAGTTACGAATACTTACGTGGTAAAGCAACCATTGAATAAATACCCTTCGATATTCGAGTCAGATTTGTAGGTATGTCATAGAAGCTGGGAAAGGTGAGTTCCATACTGCAGAATGTAAACGTTGAGCAAAGTTATGAAAGAATGTAAACTTTTACAACACTGAATCCTACATATACGATTTGTTGTGATGTGTTTATCGTTCTCCGTATTTCAGCCAGTGGGAGACAAATTTAAGCATTACACTCAAACTCAACGCAACGCTATTTATGCGTTGCTGGAAACGGTGTGCCATGCGAATCGGCGGAAAACGGGCTCATAATAACATCAGTGTAGATTGTTGTTCATCAAGATCGATAAAGTCGAGGTTTTAGCGATACAGAATAAGAATGTATTTTCTTCCCGGCAGGATAGATTAAGGAACTTGCTAATTATTAGCTTTAAATAAGGATATTATTGCAGACTTCTGGATAATTGCAGTTTAATCCTTCTAAATACTATTCATGTGACAGGAGTATACGGAATACTGTTCTCTCTTTAACGCATGTAATGTAAAATTCCTCCCCTACCGTCAATCACCGGCGAAAAAATACCATTTTTATTTCTTTGAAGGGTCAGGGGGTGGAGAAATGACGATTTNTTATGAAAGAATGTAAACTTTTACAACACTGAATCCTACATATACGATTTGTTGTGATGTGTTTATCGTTTTTATCGTTTATCGAAAAAATACCATTTTTATTTCTTTAAAGGGTCAGGGGGTGGAGAAATGACGATTTGAATTTCCGAAATATTCTTGCCAATTGGGTGATACGAAGTGGGTGATCACTTTTCGCAGGTTAACCAAACAATCAGCAGATAAGCTCTAAAAATATTTCACCTTTGAATGGTGTAATTGATTAGGCCGACATATTCTGTCGCTTCGAATGATGAGCACACATTTCCTAAGCTTAAAATATCGTTTGTTCCATTTCTGCTGTACCATATTCCGACTTCCCTTAACTGTAATATACAAGTGTAGATGAAAAACAGTTGTGTTTCCAAATAATTTAATTATCAGACAAAATCACGTGAGCATGTGAGAATTTCATCAGAGTTACAGAAGTGGTATTCTTTTGTTACCTTTGTCCACTTAAGGTCATTACCCTTCTTCGGTAAGATGCATTCACTTGATATTTGGTAAATACATATTCCTCCACAAAAAAACGATAAGCAAAGCTTGATGAGTGCTGAAATCGCCATATTTGTAATTGTTACGATTCAAAACACCCTGTAAAATGAAAAAACAAATTTTAATTTAATATGTTGCGTTGAAGCGACTAGAGAAAAACACCAGACCTTTTAAAATTGAAATCATGAATTTATTTTTTCTTTTGATAAATGAAATTTTAGTATTAAGATTTAAGTTTAGGATTAAAGTTAATTTGACACATTCTCAACTAGTACGTATAAGTCAATCTTGTGTATGAGACGAGGTTAAATCAAAGACAGAACCCATAGTAAATCAGTCTTCTGAGTTTTTCTTCGAAAAATGACTTAAATATAACTTGACTAATATTGGAGTACTTTTTACGTTAAATTACTCAGTTTGTACTCAAGTGCATATGGTACTTCTCTACGACTCCGCCACAATTGGGATCTGGCATGGAACCTACATGCAAGATCTTTTTCACCTAATGCTTCATCTATTTCCGTGGCCGTGGCCGTGGCCGTGGCCAGAGTTAATTTTTCCATTTTTCGGGAATTAAGAAGTATTCATGGTTGAGTGATAAATGCTATGGTGTCATAAATGTGACAAAATAATGGTTACAGAAATGATACCGGAGGTAATCCTGCAAGTTAACCTTAACCTTAAACTATGTGTGTGTATATTCGTTCTCTCATAACTCCTACTCGTTCTTGTTCTTGTTCTTGACCAGGCGTTCTGAAAATTCGCACGGAGATCGGTTTCAGACACCCATTGTGGCCTCGGGTTTTGTTTTCAATCAATTTTAGTATAATTTGGTGAGAATTCACAACATTGGCTACTGTAACATCACAAACTTGGTAAATTGGAGATTCGACTGGCCAAAAATATGCTTAAAATAGTGAGAACTTATCTTCTTTCCAAGGGCAACGGGATTAGAAAGGATGGCCAAGATTTTGAACCTAGGCAAGCTATTTATCACTATTCCTCTTAGGCCAACTGGATATAACTCCTACAAATTCCCCATAAATTTAAATTAATGAAGAAAGGCTGGTTCACATAAACGCGAGATGAATTCCTGAAAAAAGCATTAGTAAAAAAAAACTGGGTCAGGAGTGAATTAAATTCTACCTAGGTTCGCTTTAGCAGCCAAAATATAAATCTGCTGGAATTTACTTAAAAATCGCGAGGGTTTCCGATTCCGCAATCTGCCTGCCCCTACTATCAATTGACGTATATTGTGAACAGATAGACTATAGACCACCAGCGATATTTACGAAATTTCGCACTGAGGTTCAGATGCATAACAGAATAATGCACGAACAAAGAAAACTGGGGTCTAAACTCTCTGGTGCCGCGCTACTGATAAATTTCTGCTGGCAACTGGATATCTGTGTGAATTTTATTTACCTCTACTTCTTTCACAGTGTTACAATATTTTACTGGATTGTGACATGACTACATTAACGACACAATACAATAGCAGGTAAAGTAGTATTATATTATGTAACTCAGTATCACAGACGGAAACGCATTGGATCATACAGATGAGATTATGAATAGGCGGAAACGCGTCCATTCATGCGGTTTAATTGTGAATAAGAACAACTTTTGATTCTTATTTAACTTAGGCAAGCTATTCACCAGTATTCATTTCAGGTCTAACGAATTGCGCTTAAAATATAAAAACTAAATGTTGAACTTTCAAACCTGATTAGGTCGGTTAACTTATAATTTAATTGCTTGGGCCCAATGCAAATATGATTTCGTGTTCCAAGAAATTTTACTTGGTTGTTTCTGGTGATTTAACTCTTACAAATTTCTCATGAATTTAAATTAATTTCTAGAATTGTAAACAATTATGCAGAACTCCCGGCGTTTTCATTTCTAAAGTTGTCACATTATCACCGTTAGCATCACCGTGCTTAGTTCAGATCTATACAATGTATCAACTACGTTGTAAATTGCGTGTGATTGGCAGCAAATACACTGGCTTGAATTTACAACACAATAACAATCTAAAAATACAATCACAAAAATATAATAGATTTTTAACGATAGTACCTATCTTTTGAATCACGAATACCGAATTTAAAAAATATTCGGATGCAAGCACTATGCCTTATACACATGATCATGCAACACTTGAATATGGAATATGAAATGTAATTTACAATTGTAGACACTTTCTGTTGGACACTGCTAATCTGACAGCAACATTGTAACGCTTCGTAGCACACGCTCTTACGTCACATTACGGTATCACTGACCATTGTTGAACATTTCTTCGGAACTCTCGTTATTGAAATTTAATCCAATTAATTAAGTACGGGACGATAATGGAAAATGGACGCGGAGGAATAAAAATTGCAAATTGAATTGTTGTTTTTTGAGCTATTCCTTGTACTGTATAACACAAAACTCATAAAAATTATTGGATTCGAAATATACATGCTAATAGCCAATATTTAATAGAGAATAAAAATATTGGAGGAAAATTGAAATTATCTGCACTACGATAGACGCGAGTTGTTCTCTCGCATACTGTCTGACTCTCGTGCGAGAGAATTATCGAAACGGGTACATACCACCTCGTATATTTTACGGTAACGATTACAATAGAACTCCGGTTACAGCGGGAGTTCTAAAAGAGGACGGGTCACATAAACGCAAGATGAATTCCAGAATAATGCATGAACAACAGAAAAACGCACTAATACGCAATATAGCGTACGAAATAAAATCATTCGGCCTCGAATTCGGTATAAAGCTGGGCCGAAAGCTTCAGCGAAGAGAGACGGGCTGGGCTGTAGACCGTACCGTATACAACCAGCGCATAGTCAATGTAGTAGCTTGAACGATTCTTGGACAATAGTAGCGCCTTACTGCTTTCCCAACAGCACTTATTTTACGGCTTTCAATATTAGATATGTTCCACGTCCAGTTAAACTTAGCTCTGACTGACAAGTATCGTCTTCGTTTGAAAATATATATATATTATCAAGATCTTGTTCTTTTCACATGAAAATAATATATTTTGACTTAATTTTATATGAAGTGAAGCAAAAAAGACATGTAAATCCAATAATTCAAACCTAATTATCAATATTTGAAACAGCTTCTTACATCCATGAAAATCTACGGTTGTTATAAAGAATCTAACAAAAGCAGTTGAAGATAAAATTAACAATGAAGACATCTTTTGGTGTTTCATTTATATCATTGCCACCCGATGCTTGTCCCTTTCCGTCGCCCTATTACTACGCTGCTCAATAAAGTAATATATTGCATTTGGAATTGTTCAATTTAATGTTGCCATAGCCAACTTTGACGATTTCCCAGTTAGCTTTTTCCTCTGCAGCAAAGTTTCGTGAAAGTAGATGACCACTCGTAAAGACATTAATAGATGGTACACCTGTTCAAATGAATACCTTATATTGTATATAGATGTATTGCCATATCTTATTAAAGTTAAAAACGTTTAACCAATTTACAAAAAAGTAAATGTTTTCCACTGACCTTTAAGGCAAGTAATAGTCACAAGGTACGTTTTCGAATCGGTTAGGTACAGCACTTCGTCACCAATGTGGCCAGTAAATATGAATCCGTAGGCTAGAAGAGTAATTCATGTGAATTAATCAATTTAAATTCCTTCATGTTTATATAATATGCATATATAATCGCAGTTACGAATACTTACGTGGTAAGGCAACCATTGAATAAATACCCTTCGATATTCGAGTCAGAGTTGTAGGTATGTCATAGAAGCTGGGAAAGATAGGTTCCATACTGCAGAAAGTAAACGTTGAGCAAAGTTATGAAAGTAGGTAAACTTTTACGACACTGAATCCGGCATATACGATTTGTTGTGATGTGTTTGTCGTTCTTCGTATTTCAGCCACTAGTGGGTGGCAAGTTACAGTATCACACTCATACTCAACGCCACGCTCTCATGCGTTGCTGAAAACGAAGTGCTATGCGAATCGCCGGTAAACGAGGTCATAATAACATCAGTGTAGATTGTTGTTCATCAAGATAGTCCAAGCCGAGGTTTTAGTGATACAGTATAAGAATCTATTTTCTTCCCGGCAGGATAAATTAATAAACTAACTAATTATCAGCTTTAATTAAGGATATTATTGTGGACTTCTGGATAATTGCAGCGTAATCCCACTAAATACTATTCAAGTGACAGAAGTATACGGAATACTCTCTTTAACGCATGTAAGGTGAAATTCCTCCCTTATCGGCGGCAATCGTAATCGTTCATTTTTCCGGAATATGGACCGGCAATTACGGAATGTGGTTTTTAACTCGGGACCCCATCCATCATTTGTTATACGCCCCGTACTAGCTTGATCCGGCCATTGGTGTGTCAAAAAGAGTTCCACCTGCAGATACTCTTGAAATACCACTCGGAACAATGTCAGAAGGTGGAAATTAGCCAAAAAAGAAGCAGATAAGCTCTGAAAATCTCTCACCTTTGAATGGTGTACTTGATTAGGCCAGCATATTCTGTCGCTTTGAATGATGAGCACACATTTCCTAAGCTTAAAATATCGTTTGTTCCATATCTGCTGTACCATTTTCCGGCTTCCCTTAACTGTAATATTCAAGTGTAGATGAAAAACAGTTGAGTTTCTAAACAATTTAACTGTGAGACAAAATAACGTGAGCATGGGTTACAGGCGGGGTATTTTTTTGTTACCTTTTCCCACTTCAGGTCATAAGCCTTATTCGGTAGGATGCATTCACTTGATACTTGGTAAATAAATATTCCTCCACAGAAAATTGATAAATAAAGCTTGGTGAGTGCTGAAATTGCCATATTTCTATTTACTATGATTCTAAACAGCCTGTAAATTTGAAAAACAAAATTTCATTAGGTTCAATGGCACATTGAAACGTTTAAAACACCATATCTTATCCAATTAAAATCTTGAATATATTAATTCTTTTGATAACCAAAATTTTAGCATCAAGATTCAAGTTTAGAATTGAAAATTACTTGACACATTACATACTAGTACGTATAAATCAATAAGACGTCAATAACACAAGGTTTAATCAAGACAAAAACCAAAGTAAATCTTTTGTGTTTACTTTAAAACCAGTTTCAGTTATACTCTCAATATAACTGGAAGTAAAAAGTACTAACGTTAAAGTACTCGGCTTGTTCTCAAGGACGTATTGTACTTCTCTACAACTCCGCCTCAATTGGGGTCTGACATGGAACCCACATGCAAGATCGTTCTTGTGTGTTCAGGATTATTGATAGTCACCTAATGCTTTATCTAGTTCCATGACTTTTGTTGATATTTTCATTTTTCGAAGAATAAGGCATGGTTGAGAGTAATAAATGATGTGCCGTAATAAATGTGACAAACTAATGGTTACAGAAATGATACTATAGTTAATCCTGCAAGTTACCTTATCCATTAAATCATAATGGCCACACCGTATACAACCAGTGTAGCTTCAACGTGTAAT
This sequence comes from Halocynthia roretzi, assembly GCA_013436055.1. NCBI lineage: Eukaryota > Metazoa > Chordata > Ascidiacea > Stolidobranchia > Pyuridae > Halocynthia > Halocynthia roretzi. The sequence continues at coordinate 18,881 of QRAM01000614.1, read as the reverse complement.
ATCCCTACTGCTTTCACAACAGTACTTATTTCTCGGCTTTCAATTTTACGCATGTCCTACGTCCAGTAAAACTTGACTTTGACTGATNTCGTGTTCCAAGAAATTTTACTTGGTTGTTTCCAGTGATTTAACTATTACAAATTTCTCATGAATTCAAATTAATTACTAGAATTGTAAACAAGTATGCAGAACTCCCGGCGTTTTCATTTCTAAAGTTGTCACATTATCCCCGTTAGCATCACCGTGCTTAGTTCAGATCTATACAGTGTATCAACTACGTTGTAAATTGCGTGTGATTGGCAGCAAATTCACTGGCTTGAATTTACAACACAATAACAATCTAAAAATACATTCACAAAAATATAATAGATTTTTAACGATAGTACCTATCTTTTGAATCACGAATACCGAATTTAAAAAATATTCGGATGCAAGCACTATGCCTTATACACATGATCATGCAACACTTGAATATGGAATATGAAATGTAATTTACAATTGTAGACACTTTCTGTTGGACACTGCTAATCTGACACCAACATTGTAACGCTTCGTAGCACACGCTCTTACGTCACATTACGGTATCACTGACCATTGTTGAACATTTCTTCGGAACTCTCGTTATTGAAATTTAATCCAATTAATTAAGTACGGGACGATAATGGAAAATGGACGCGGAGGAATAAAAATTGCAAATT
>QRAM01000614.1:0-17629 GCA_013436055.1 Halocynthia roretzi | reverse complement strand
TATATATATATATATATGTTATCGAGATCTTGGTCTTTTCACAGGAAAATAATATATTTAATTTCGACTCAATTTTATAGGAAGTGACGCAAAAAAGACATGTAAATCCAATAATTAGACCTTTCTTAATTTCAACGGAATTCTCTATTCCAAGTATATCCCAGTCGACCTATAATAATACTCTTTACACTTGTTATATTGATTCTACTGATCTTACATCATATTTTGAGAATGTACTTGTGGGTGCTCATGCTCAGGAATTATGAGCTCTTTTTAAATTATGGAGTTGACGAGGTATCTACAACGCTTGATCTATTCCCGAACGCCTTAGGCGAACTGCGTAAAGCGTTTTGAGTGACAAATCCGAATTAAGCAGTTGTTTATCGAAACCCAAAGTGCATGTGACAATGAATAAAATGTTGTTATCAATTCTCCCAATGCTAGCTGGATTAGATCAACATATAATTAATCCGCATTGTAGCTGCTTGCAGAGAAGGTTTTCTATAGTTATATTGTCAAACAGGTGTTTCTGCAACGCAGCGCAGTATAATTACGAATTAATTGAATTTCGGTTTAAGGACCTGTGCTTTGTCACAAGTACCCAAACTATACCCTTGCGCCTAACTCACTTTCCTAATAATACAATTCACGATTGTTTCAGTCGCACTAGAATTTCGGTAATAGTCTCACAGGACGACTCCACTTCCAATTCTACTCTTCGAATTACGCATAAGTTTACAACATGGGTCGTGAGAAGGAAGAAAATTACCAGTAGCCTAGACATTACCTCCTTGATACCTTAACTGTAGTAATGTATAGACACAGTCCGTAAAGCAAACGACCCAAAAGTTTCACAAGTATTACTATTTCATATCCACAATTCACAATTTCAATATCAGTATCGTTAAAACTTTTCACGACTTCCGATTAGGTAATGCTTTTGTGAATTTCGCCTGTGGATGTTCTTTCGACTGTATTTATGGCGCGAGTTATTCGTTCGTTGAAGCTAACCTGCTGTTTGTTTGTTACGCCAATATGAAAGTTTTCATGAACAACTTATGAAATAACAGATGTTCATGGGGTTTGTTGTCGGATTACCTCACTTAAACGTCTACACTCTATAGAATTGGTTCAACTAATTAGAAAATTAAGAATAACACTTTCTAATTGAACGATTTCCAGCATACTTTCAACAATGCATGTAATGTAGGTGTTTTGTTTATAGATTCTACTGTAGCAGCTTTTATTTCCCTGTCAGAGCTCGCTGAGTGGAAATATTTTGTCAGTAAATAATGAACAGTAATATGTAATAATTTATCGGGTGTCAAATCTTAAGACTTAAGATTAAATAATTTTTTTCTCGGACAAGCGTAATACCCTGTACCAGTATATACACCACCCGTATAGTTTCCTGAACACTAATCCTCTAGTCGTGATGTGCTTTTGTCACAATTTCATGATGAAAATGGACGAATTACCATTCATTATTAATATTAATCTTTGAAGAACATTAAAAATAATTTTACGCCAATTAACAATGAATAAGATTGTAATTTATGGATGTAATAAAATTTAAATCCATTATAATTACTTCACGTATAATAGAATGACCCTATTTATACTTGAAATTGACTTCCATTCATGACATATTTTTAATTCTTTAATCAAAGAATAATTTGATATTAATTCGTATTTTGTTTGAAATGATCCATTATCTTCATTCCCGAGTTTAATAGTTTAGGATTCAATTACTTTTGTATCACCTAAATAAACGTAAATTGGACGTCAGGAATTTATACCATAAATTGACTTTATATCCAAATAATCTTATAATCAACTTTTGATATTCATGGTTGTGATAACTATGAGAAGTCAGCCACTTGCCGGAGGCATAGTTTTTCAACAGGCTTATATAGTACAAGAAAACTTCGAAGCAGTTTTTCATTGTAATTCCTTTCAGTTTGATTAGGAATGATTCGATTCCCTCCAGTCATGACAACGTCATTTCGAATACGTCGTAACTTTAAGTATACACAAGATCAGTGTTAAATACTTTGAATACTCGAGTATCGTACATTCTTCCGGAGAAACAAAGTTCAAAAAATTATAGACCACGAGCTAGTTCATATACAGTAATATAATACAAAGAAAATGGCCATTCGTTCGTGGAGAAGATGTCTTTGAAAATATTTTGCTTTGTACAAATATCGTGTAAGAAATTGGAAATTGGAAAATGAAATTGGTTGTCGTTCATTTGTTACAACGAATATCATATTGTGCTTTTATCGTTAAGTAACAAAGCATATTAAAGTATTTGTTATTTATCAGGATAGGTTTGGTGCATTTATGTCTTATTATTACTACTACAAAGTCTTATTTTTCATAGAGGTTACATCCAGATATCAAAGTAGGAGTAGATGCAAAGCCGGCCTTGTACAATGCTTCACTAGCTTTTTCGGAAGCTGCAGCAGACGGAGTCGCAGTGTGCATGAACACAGTAATAGAAACAGCATCTATAAGTAAAAGTAGGTTAGTAATTGATATTAAATGAGTTTCAAATTTCGGTGTTCAACGAATAAAACTATACAGACCACCAAGACAAGTCAAAGACAGGAAATAATCTTCATAGTCTGTAAGATATACTACTCCCTTTCCGATGTGTCCTTCGAATATGTTATAACCTGGAAATCGAGATAAAACTGGAGTTGGGTTTCTTCATTATTATTTGGCTGCATTACTTAACATCAGTGAGCCCCAGTGTAGTGGTTACACGATGGTTGTCTGTACAATTCTACTCACTCTACCAGTTGTATACGATAAGCTAGAGGTTCCCAACCTGTGTTACTTTGATTTCTCAAGGCAGCATGTGGCTCAAACCAATCAGAAAATAGCTGATACACACAAGCAACAAGGCGAGCTCCATGATAAAAGTTACATACAATCCTTATGCAGGCAGGCTATTTCAAAAATAAATCAATGGCAGCGTCACCCGAAAAAAATCCATATTTTGATATTACATAATTTGGCGTGATTCATGGCCTCGAGTGTGAAATCCTACAAACAGATTGCTGATTGCTGATATCCGAGCACTGGATATATCTAAGTTTACTCGACTTTCATTTTACCCTGCAGAGCTTCCATAGTATATATCCCCGTAGATAACTTTTCCACTTGAATAGGTACATCCTTGAATTCGCCCACCAGCGTGCTGTAAAATATATATAACTGACTATAGTGTATTAAATTCATATATATGTATATCTTTGAGGTATTGTGTGAAATAAAATTTGATCTAAAACATATTTCAACACATTTTCATGGGTGCTAGGCAAAATCTTGGCGGATTACATTGTCAATTAGGTATTTCTATGTTTGAAATCATTTTCAGTCGTAACTTTTCACTATCTTTCTCATGTTAATAACATTGAGGCTAAATGAAATTAATATTAACTAAAACAGTAAAAGATGCAGCCTATCATAAATGATTCAATCCTATTATGTATATATATATCATAGTATGAAAATAGGTTTTCGAAGGTAATTTTTCTCTCTAAAACTGCTTAACTTCGATGCTGTGCTATGGTCTAACCTCAAAGTCTGTTTAAACAAGCCATTTTTTAGCTAACTTTGCCATTTACCTTGTAATGCTAAAAGAGATTTTAGCTCCGGTGCTGTTCTCTATTACGTTGTTAAATGCGATGCAGACATCACCGAGCATTGCTAGATCGAGGGAAACTACTGTACTATACCATTGCCCAGTTTTCCCGATCTGCAATTAATATTATCTCCAATTTAAATCGGAAGAAAAACAATGTTACTTCAAAACCAATTATCACCTTGCTCCAGTTGATGTCCCCCGCATCGGGCAGTTGACACGGCACTGCAAGTTGAAAAACCGAGAAAATCACGGAAAAAAGGATAGTATTGCTTCTGACTTTAGCCATCGTGTTCGTGGAGATAAAAACCAGTGATGCTTGATACTGATATTTTTTAACAGTGAGTTCGCTTTTATTTCGTCTTGAGAGTAGGTTTTCAAAAAGCTGTAAAAATACACCGGAAGGAATATCCGGTTGCTTACGCCACGAATCACGAAGAGGCATGTCAGTAACGTTTGATTGATCTGTCACAATATAAAATAAACTGATCCCATAATGTAATCTTTGTTTATCGCTGTGCCGCTTAACCTATGCGCGGTGTTTATATCAGCAGCATTCCGGATAAGGAAGTTATTCATCATATCATACAATTTGATATGTTGAGCAAGACTTCGACTCAGTATTTATTTAACCATACGACATCAAATCTGTTATTGTGGGTACCTTTCATCGTCTAGCTAACCTCCCTTATAACAATGTGTACAGTACAAGTACAAGAATACAATAGAAAGGAAAAAACTCTCTCACTGATACTTATTTATTTCAACATGTATTCAATAAAAGATCCACGTATGCTAAACAAAATTAAAAAATAAGGAAATCCAGGATTATACGTGTGTTTATTCCAAGGAAGGGAAGAATATTATTCCATTTCTATGAGTCTTTCGTAAAGGTCTCCTGCAGTTATACTTTTTTTCACGGCGCTCGGACATACTGTTTTCGATATCTGGGCATTGATGACAAGGTGCTTTTCCAAGACCTCTTCGATTCGGTTAACTAGGGTCGGTATAATGAATCGCCGTTTCGTGAATCCCCATACAGCTGACTGGCCTGTGAAAAAAGTTGTGGAAATAAACAAGCAGAAGTTTGCATAATACACATATCTGCAAACCGGGATGGTCAAAAACTTACTGTCAGGCATACAGATGACAGCGATAATGTAGTTCTTGTAGTCCGTGTAGAAAGCAATATGGTTACTCAGATTGTCTGCCTCATGTTCTGGAGAGGCAACAAACAATTATTTCAGGAACACTGTGACCTGAATATAATATATACTGACAGTGGAAATCAATACACTTACTGAGCGTTCGTACACTTTTCAGCTTGTAGGCATGAAGAATCACGTTATTCCAAGTTTTTGCTGAAATCGACAAATCGTGTGATTACTTACAAGCATTATCAGAAAAGGACCATGGAAAAGTATATCAATTAGTAGTAATCTAAGTTTGGGTTGAGGTGGTCACAGAAAACAATGAAAAAAATCCGGTAGTATCATGGTAATCATCAATCGTCAATCATAGTAACCTGTAAGCGTAATCATGAATTTCAAAATAGTTATTATTGTCACTTATTAGCCAATGATTTAATCGTCAATAAGAAAGATGATTAGAATGTCGGTTGATACACGGTAAAATTAAAATTTTGCCTATTATTGCCAATCACTAAATACGGAAACTCACTGAAGCTCTCGGGTAGTTTATATTCGTTGTCCTTTATTTTTTCAGCAGTAGTGACAAAGAACACCTGGTGATATAACGAGCTGAGGTAAAAAAAATAGAATAAGAAATATAGACTATATTGTCAGCTCAGGTCAGTTCTAGAGAAGAATCAGCAAAACAAATACCCAAATCGCATGCGCATTGTTACATTGGTTCCCTGCGATAATACGCTGAATAAGGAGCATTTAACTTTTAGCGTGAATTTGTCATTCGTGTTAACTGCCCACCGCCAGGTTCCAGATAAACGTGTCTGTAAAATACAGTTTGGGTTATCATATCATATCGTATCACAAATACAGTACAAGCTAGAAATTCCGTGGACTTACGTCATTCCAATTAATTGGTTCTCCTGCACTCGGTTTGTAACAAGTAGCCTTAGTGCCAGCCAGCATTGACAGACAAACGAAGAGACTGATAACGAAGTAATTCATCTTGTTACCGGAATAGCAGCAGCATTCAGCAATCAGTTTGAAGTAAGTTTTGGTTCTTCATTATGAAATCTTCCCTTTTTATCCAAGTAAGCATACGTTACTTGACATGACTAACTTTCCGTTTAGTAGATTTGCCATACGGAAAATGTCTGTTTGTAACCTTTGTAAATTGTGTCAATGATGTCTTATAATTTTAACAATTATAATAAGGTAATTAAAGTAACCGCCACTCACTACATACGGTTTAATATAGCAGATGGTCAATAATATCATGGCACCGGTGCATCATTTTTATCCGTATGTTTAAAAATTCATCATGCATGTTTGTATCCTGCACATGCACCCTGATACATAAATATTGAATGGATCGAAAGCGCAATGCGTAGTTTTTACGAACTAATTTCACCGAATATAAACTATATTAAATCCTCCGTATATTTTGCTCTCTGTCGCCCACTTGGTAATGAACTACGCAATGTGCTGTGCCTTCCGATATTGTTTTTAAACTGAGTGCAAATAGGCCGCAGTTTTATAGTTTCATCTAAAATACACCCATCCATAAATTAAATTTTTTTAGTTGCAACTAGGTATATTGAGAGCAGGAAATATACGCAGACGTTTCTTGTACGTGAGCCACATTTCGCCATATAAGACAAACTCTACATCTGCCTGTCTCATAAAAAAGGGGTATAGTTATAGTTATATAGCGCTTTGTGTTAACATTCTACAAATTTTTACTTCTAAGTTATAGAAATGAATGAGAACATGCATAAGTAAATGACCCAACGGGTCACGGGTGGTCTAGTAAAATCTACATTCGAGAGGTCGTCTCAAGCAAACAGTCGCTAAGCATGAGAGTTGAATACTACGAATAAATAAGCACGAAAAAGTCGATTTGGGATGTTTACTGGGAACCTGGGAGAGTTTTTAAACCAAAATACCCTGAGAAAATAAGATTACAAAATTCAGGTGAACTATAATGCACCTACCATGACTGTCATGATCATCTTCAATCGTATATCTATTTTATCTATTTTTATCATGGAGAAATCCAATACCTCGATAACGAGGCGATGCGATAGCGGCAATCGCATAGTCAGAATATTGTACTGTATATCCAGCAGGGTAACCACTTTATCGCGTGATCGTTGAGGTCTATAAAACGAAGAGTTATATATTCAATAAAACCTTACGTTTACTTAAACAATGGGAACTGAAGGCCAAAACAACCATTGACGTATTTTTATTATAAATTTGTGTAGTTGTCGTTAGCAACACTACGCGCATTTTTTTTTTTTTTTGAGTGAGTTGCATTATTGTGTTCTCACTGCATTCATGGCTGGTGAAGCAATGTTAGCATGTGTAATACGCCTATCGGCGTTTTCGTTTATGAATTCGTATACAGACCACACTTTTTAAGTTTCTGAGCATTTCTAAAATACGTAAAAGTTGATAGTTGAACTTTTTGTAGTATGTGTACACTAGTCACTCGTTGTATGCGAGTAGGGATGAGTTTCGAGATAACTTCGCATAATGTGAATTCGCAAAAAAGTGTGGATACTTATTTCAATGGCAATGGAAACGCAGTACATGTAAACTTATGTTGTTTATATGTTCACTGAATTACATAAATATATATATGTAAGAAAAGAAAATTAATGCTAAATTGATATTTCATCGATCCCTTTATTCAGCCTTGCAGTTCCATTCAGTGTAAAAAAATAATTCGTGTTTTTTACAGATTGTCTGTATTACAATCACCGGTTTAAATATACTAAAGTCTCAATTTAGATTCTGAACTTGTTGACAAATGTTATGATATTGTGTTGAACTCGGGGTATTTAAAAAATACGTTTCGTGCGGTGCCCGAGATATCGTGAAGATTATATTCTTGCGCTGCGTATTTTTTCTGTTACGACATTGTGTATATAGATCTGCAATTTTCTCCCACTTCATACTGACTTATGCTATTACTGACCGATAACAATGGCCGTGGTTTCGTTCATCCGTACGTAGTTCGACCTTTAGGTTAATTTAGATTGGACTCTGCAGCTACCAGCATTTCAGGTGGCACTTCCTGGCACGCAGAAGTTAGATGATCCATTTTATAGAGATATTGAGGTACGGATGCTTCAAGCCTATTGTTACCAAATAGAATTGTGAGCGAGTACGGATCAAAAAATAGGAGGTGGAGTCGGGTGATGGCCAGACACCTATCCGAACCTATCAGATCAAATAAACAGCATGTTTCACCAATCAAGGCTGATAGGAGTAGGTTGCCACCAATAATTCGATTTCAGTGCGAGGAATCGTGTCGCGACAAATCCACCTGAAGTACCTCAATTCTGCCTTGGTCTACGATATCTTACATCAACGTTGCAACATTTAGGATGATTATGAGATGACAAAAATGTTAACACCCGTCATATTGGATTAGAATTCCCAAAAGTCCAGCAACAAAACCATAAATCCGGCGACTGTGGATTTTTTGCATTGGGTTTTGCTATAGCTCTGTGCCATGGCATCCGACCAGAACGGGTAACTTTCGACGTTACGTCCTTCTGCTCAGATTTGAAGCAAATATTTTGTCATAAAACTTTTAGTCCCCTATATATACAGAATCCAACGACCTTTTTAAGAAAATGGACTTAGATGTAGTCTGTTACTGCGAACTTTTTAATATTAATAGACAGAATGAAACCACCATGATTGCATGTGATATTTGTGACATCTGGTTCCATAATCGTTGTTTACCGATTCATGCACCCAACAGAGCAAAAGATGTTCCGTCAGCTATAGGGCACTATGATAAATGGCAAGAAATAATTAATTTTACCAGGCATGTATTTGGAATTTGATATTTTTCAAAGATTTTCAGTGGTTAACTCTCACTGTATATGGTTGTAGAAAACGGAAGTACAGTTTTCACTTGACTATTGTACTCATCATTGATGTAGCACAAGAGGAATGTCTGGATCATCTGTCATCGACAAGCATGTCATGGTTCTTATAGTTAATATAGTACATTGAAATCTGTGCTCGAAATTCACTCATCTGTGTGGTGCATGACACTTTCCTAAGCTTTTGCATAAAACTGACAATACAAGGCGGTAGGAAGTGACGTTAGTTCCGTCTTTCAGATTTTGAAGAGAAACACCAACGTAACATTCTTTTTTAATGCACGCTATCATTGGTTAGGAATAAGACCTGTAATTCGCAACGATTGTGTGCATGCAGTTATATTGAAAACATCGTTGAACGAAAGATCCATGCATACAAATTTCAATTAAGTGGGAAGTTCAGAACCTTTGTAGGTACCCTGAGGAAATAAGCACAACACGGCAAACAGTGTTTAAGCCAATCGAAAATGTTCCTGTTTAAGCTCATGTCAAATGAAAATTGAACAGAAAATCATTCGGTTCATTTCAAATTCAGAAGTAATTCCTATATTTCAAACATTCATGGCTTCTTCATCCAGCTCTCTACTGCCCTAACAAATAATGCAAGATCAAAATTTCTTTTAAGACATTTATTAAAAGAAATGTTTGAACTCAACAATCATGCATGAACTTAGGAATCGAGTATACTTGGAAATTTTATGCTACTACTCTATAATAAAGCTTAAAGGTCACACATTTTAAATGTCCATTGATATACATAGGCGAATTCTGTTTCACAGGATTAACGAGAAGCCATATAGATAATGAGATCGATTACACGGTTGCTGTACCCAACTTCGTTGTCATACCAGGCGACAAGCTTGACAAAGCCGTCATTGAGAGCAATACCAGCACCTGCATCGAAAATACTGCTTCGTATATCGCCATTGAAATCGGTCGATACGACTTTGTCTTCGGTATAGCCCAAAATGCCTTTCAAAGCTCCTTCAGATGCTTTCTTGACAGCTGCCTTGATGTTATCGTAAGAGGCTGGTTTTTCCAAGCGACAAGTAAGATCAACAACAGATACGTTTGGCGTTGGTACACGGAAAGCCATGCCGGTCAGTTTGCCATTTAGCTCTGGAATAACTTTTCCAACAGCTTTTGCTGCTCCGGTGGAGGCAGGAATGATATTTTGGGCAGCACCTCGGCCATCTCTCCAAGATTTTCCACTGGGGCCATCAACGGTCTTCTGAGTAGCAGTATACGAGTGAATCGTTGTCATAAGTCCTTCGAGAATGCCAAATTCGTCGTTGATAACTTTTGCGATGGGAGCAAGGCAATTAGTTGTACAGGAAGCATTGCTGACAATGGTCATTGATTTGTCATATTTGTCCTGGTTGACACCCATCACAAACATTGGAGCATCGACAGAAGGTGCTGAAATCACTACACGCTTCGCCCCGCCCTTCAAGTGAGCATCGGCTTTTTCCTTAGTTGTGAAAATTCCAGTCGATTCCACAACGTATTCTGCACAGGAGTCTCCCCATGGGATTTTGGCTGGATCACGCTCTTGGAACACGCTAATAACATCATCGCCAATCACCAGCTTACCGTCTTTTATCTCAACATTTCCTTTGAATGGACCATGTGTGGAGTCATACTTGAACATGTACACCATGTATTCAAGATCGATGAAGGGATCGTTAATTGCTACAATCTTGATTTCTTTTTTCGCAGCCGCTGCTCTGGTGACAAGACGTCCAATGCGACCAAATCCATTGATACCAACTTTGACAACCATGTTTACCGATTGAGATAATTTAGGTAGAATAACTAAAATATACTACTAAAAATATAGATATTTGAAAATTACACGGTCCTCTTAGTATTGCGTAATTCATAATGTAAAAAATATATCAAATAAACCACCATTGATTTTTTCCATATTTCACTATACTGTTACTGTTATGCAATGATACCTGGAATGCAATTGAAACAGACAGTTTATTAACTGCAGAATGATACACGAGTCAACTTCTATACCAGCTAGCCACGTGAAAAATAGAAATGCCGCATTTACTTGGTCAAGGTGACCTTGGAAAAATGTCTCGTACAATATGACGGAACCGCCCCTACAGCAACAGCCACTAAAAACAGTTACGACTAATGAGCAGATAGATCACACTATAGGGAATAGAATTAAAAAACAAATACGCAACAACACCAGGAGCCGGAACCATCTATTGTATATAATTATATTATGCAGTTTCTCTCAACTTTTATGATCGTCAATTTGTTGTTTCTTATTCATTACAGTGTATCTTCTTTCGATACACAGTTCTTTCACATAGAAACTGATATCCAAGGTCACTCGGTTAAAGCTCGAAGCACGCGGCCATACACCCACTAACTTTCCGTCTTACTTGGATCTAAACCCAGTTTAAGTAACTGGATACATCAACTAATGACTAACTGATTCCCTATCACTAGTTATATAGGTCTACGTGACATTCACACCGTGCGATTTTGCACTCCCTCGACCCGTCGACACGTTTACGCCGCACACACAAGCAACTTCGCATGTTTTTCCTGGTTGTGCCAAGGAGTGCGCATGCGCTTATATTTTATCACCTTCCAGATAATTAGCAGCTGCTGGTGAAGCTAAGAAGGCTGGACGCATTATACAGAATGACTTCTACTTTCTGCTCACACACGAAGATGCCTTCTCCTGACTGAAATCTGTTGAAATATTGGTATTGGCTACGATCTTCCCATTTTTACGCGTGAATGTGCAAACCAGACTGGTTGCGCAATCGCGGATGGAACAACTCATTGTGACGTGATCATTTTTCCAACATTATACTCAAACTTCATAAGCATTCTATTGTTACAAGATGCAAAAATGCCATATTTTTCTTCAACCATTATGTATCACAGGGATTGGAAATTGTATCTCCTACAGATATAGTCGCTTCCTAGATAGGTATCGGGACTGTGTAGATACAAGAAATGCTACAAATAAAAATATTCATCAAATAACCATTTTAATTGAATGATTATTATTTTTTGCCCTTAAAAAAAATACCGGAAGTGGTAATGCTTTAAATACTATTTATTTTAAGTATATGAACCTTGAACACTTGGTGTCGCTGTTATGTTTTAGTTCTGTTTCAGTTCTGGGAAATCCCCTGTTGCAGGATTTCATTTCCAGAAAGTTGATGGAAGAATTCATTTAGAATTTAGATAGACTTTTCGCAGAGGAAGAGAAGAAGAAGTAATTATGGGCATTTACTGTTTGTGAAAAATAATTTTTAAGCTAAAGTTAAAGGAATGCGATAATGTCGTAGATTATGTTCATAATTTCACCCCTTCTTTACTTTCAGGTGATCGCCGGATAGCAAAGCTCAGACGAGTGAATATTAGGCTAATCTCGTGTAAACCTTACCGAGACGATTTGCATACGAAATTCAGTTTACTTTCGACTGAGGTAAAATTCTTACCCCCCCCTCCAGAAAATTACCGACGAATCTCTCAAAGTCCCAGCCGCACTTGTTGTATCAATGATGATGTGTGACATTAAAAACGTAATACAGATATATTTTAGTTCAATGCTCGGCCACTAACTAACGAATGGCGTACGCTTTACAAGTTATATTTTTGAATTCCTTATGAGCATTATTCGATAGGACTAATACCATGAGTAGTAGTAGGGATACTGTATTAGTGATATTAGTCAATGATATTAGTGGTATTACCATATTGAGCCTTGTTCTACTGTAAGTTCCATCGATAAAAATTACAATTAAAATGCCGTTATTGTGACAAATCTATTCATTTTGAAATTTATAAAATCATATCCCAGTATTGAATCATTTTTGCTTGTTTTGACAGGATTTTACTAATATTTTTAAAATTAGGGTATCTGCCAATATGTCAGAGTCGCTAGTACAAAGTCATCTGGGCAGTTGCATATTGGTGAAAAATGTGCCCAAAAAGGCTACTGCAGATAAAATTTTCATACATTTCCAAAAAAGGATCAATGGTGGTAACGGAAATGTTTCATCAGTTACGTTTCCGGTTTCCCAATCAACGCCTGACCAAGCTATTGTAGAGTTTGAAGATATGAAAAGTATGTATGGTAGTTTATTTTGTGTGGACTTAGTGTAATGCTTCTTGTGTTAAATGAGAAAGAATAATGTATGTCTTAGTAAATGCCAGACTGATAACACACAATAAATATCATTCACCTGTAATGTATTTTAAAGTAAATCAATTAAATATTAAAATTTGAAAACATTAAGATAAGAAACCCTGAAGGATTTTACGGGTTTAGGATTGCCTTTCCATACAGTGCCTACAGTAATAATTCAGCTTTTTACTCAAATAAATTTACAAATTCTCAACCCAATCATATTATCCAATAAAATGACCTGTGAAGCAGCAATTATCGATTCATTTGAATCATATTAAACTTCAGGCTTATTGACCATGGCACTTGTCCAGGAAAATTGTCCTATCTGGAAATACAGGCAATGGATGCTTGCTAATTCCTGTGATATACATGAGCTGAAAAAACATTTTAAGAACTGATGATCACTAGATTATACAGATTCAAGAATATCAATAACGCTCTATTAGATGTCACAGACACATAGTGCAACAGTGTACTCTATGTAGTACTGCCACGTAGCATTCAAAATCATTTTCATTTCAATATATATCATTCCATAATCCCGTCATTATTATTGTGCTCCTCTTTATCATCATTAATTAGGTGCCGCTATTGCGCAGCAATGGAGTATCCGTTAGTTAGTAGTTAGTTATCAAATGAGCTTTTCACAGTTATTTCAATAAACTGTTTGTATCTTGTTACTTAGAGGTCTTTTGATAACGGTGTAAATAACAGTTCGAATAATCTAGGATTTGAATAAACGTAGTTCGGATAATCGAGTGTTTCGAAATCGCAAAGAATTTTAAATTAAAATTTATCAGGAAAATATCACTCGAAAAAAATAGGTCAATCAAATTTTCATTTTTAAAATTCCACCATATTATATATATTACAATTTAACACAAGTTGATAGTATTTTGGGAGTCACATGCATTATTAATTTAATTAATTTTACTATATTATTGACCTCGATTGACCAAATAGGTATGAAGTGGTGGAAATGATGTGTGTTTAGTTTAGTTAAATTTTGTTTTGTGTAGAATTAAAATCCCTGTTTAATGCAATTTCAGTTCGGTTTCTCGGGAGTGTCCTAAAAGTATTCGCTACGGTAGTGGACAAATTCATTGCTGCTTGGTTTTTGTTGATAGATTCTTACCTAACTGTGTTATATAAGTTGTGATACATAAGATTTCTTACAAATACATTATGTTTCTTTTTACAGCGGTTGCAGCTGTATTACAAAAGTTACACCGCCTATTAGGCCATAATTTGGTGGTTTCAAAGTTTAATCAGGTTGGAATAAATTATAAGTGTTTTTACACTACTACCTCGTTATTTCAATAGACTTAAAATTTAGTGAAAATTTTAAATTTCAGTTTGTTCTTTCAACGACTGATGCATGTATCTCTGAGTCCCTGGTGTCTGAACTTTCTGCATTAAATAAATTTGAAGACGCACTTGAAACTTTGAAGAATACTACTGGCATTACAGTCAAAAAGAAGAACAACGAATATCGCATCCGTGGTATGTTATTTATTTGAAATACAGTACCGAACCAATTATCCGGGCTCCTTAGGACCTGCGGCATTCTGGATTTCCCGGTTTTCTGGTACCAAGGCATCTAAAATGGGGATACGGCACGTAGAACGCGTGACTTTACGTGAAGGATTATGGGACACCAAACATGACGCGTCACGGCGCATCACGACAGAAAAGAGAAAGGAAATTTAAAATTCTTTAAACGACACAATCTCAAGTCCTAAGCAAAAATAACGGATTAGTGAATAATTGAAATGGAATTAAGCAAAGGAAAACTAACATCGTCCATTCTACTATTTTAATTAAAGGATGACGCGATATAGCAACAAAGTGGAAATACATAACAAATGTCAACGAGCACTTTCAATAAAGAAATTAACTAGCACAAAGCGCACAGGATGTTGCCGTGCAGAATGCGCTTGGTGGTAAATTGAGCATATGCTATTCCTTAGAATTCTTAGAAATCGATGACGTAAGCTGGCAACGCTATGTATTGCCTTCCTTTACCTCAGTCACTGTGTATGACGGTCGCTCATACACAGTGACTCACGAATACTCACGAATGGCGACTCATAAAGCAATTTTCTCGTACTAAGGGTCACTAGTAGTGCGAGGTTTTACTGTACACAACTGGTGACTCGAGACGTAAACAATGCGACGAGTGAATTAACGCCACACAACTTGAAAGAGTAGCACTCACATGCGCGAACTATGAAAATAATAGCGTCTGGAAAACTCTCGGTTTTCTGGTTCGGCCGGATTTCTAGAAGCTGGATAATTGGTTCAGTAGTGTACTGTAATTTTCCGCATTAATTAAGCGTTGCTGGCTAAGAAGCATCACCTAATTTTTTTTCTCGAATCGCACTTTGGTCTTTGCATAAATCCTATAGAACGCATATAAACAATAAAAAGGAAAAAAAAACGTGATAATTTGAACGTCACACTCTCTTGCAATTCCACATGTCCGTACAGAGAAGGAAGAAACAATATAGCGTGCGTGCAAAAAAGCATGATTCCATTTCAGGGGCATATCAAATGTCAGAGGAACTTCGACCATCGAGTCATGAATTCAGGGAAAATCAAGTTTTTGTCTGTTTGAAATCTTGTCCCTTCTATTTTATTCTCTTTCAAGCAAGGCACTATCAACTGATGAGGTACAGGTGGCAGAGTTCAGTAAAACAGTGGTAAATCTTGTAGACCAAGGAAAGCAAAAAAGTTGAAACGAGTAAATTAAATCTGCAACTGCTTTCGGTAGTGCCCTGTGTTTTTATTTGTTAAGGCCATTGATACTAACAGAAATCCTTATGAATAAGCATGATAATTGATTTTTTCCATCTACAGTTTTGCTGAAATAATATGTTATCCTTTCCGATAGTTTTGTGAAGTATAATCTCTAATCCTTAGGTCAGTGGCATCAAGTCAAAGCAGCAGCAGAGCAGTTGGAGAAATTGGCTAAAAAAATTAGATGCAATCAACCGGAAAGCCAGAGGGATAAAAGTAGCAACTTCTACCAATCGACTCCTGGCCCGATGCTGAAAACTCATCCGGAATTAATACAAGTTAACAGAAATGTATATTTGCTCATGAAAAAACTTCGGGTTGCAGAACTTCAAACGTTGAGGTATGTATGTTAGTTGTGAAGAGTTGCATTGAGGGAAATGATGTGATAATGATGTTAGAACGAGATTGGAAGTCCAAATTTCAAAATTGTACTTGGCGTAGTATATTGTAAGGTTTCTTTAAGTTACTAGGCCAGCCTTGATCCATCGGTTTACACAATTACTCAACAAAATTGTTTTATTCTTCAAGATACAGTTTTTCATACTGTTGTGTTATTTTCTGATATATCTCTCCATGTTTTCAGAGATGCATACCACATCACGGAGCAAGATACTCCAGGAAAGAAAATTTCTCTTATGTTCGAGCTGAAGAAATCTGGTTTGCACACTAGCCAGTCTGTGCAAGAATTGATATCAAAAGTATCTAAAAAAGTGCATTCATCTGAACTGAATTGTGATGTGGACGTAAATTCTATTCAGAATGTCATGAGTTGGTTTGATCTCAACTGTGACGAAGCTATCGTAGCATTCGATGGAAAGCAAAAATCCATTCAGTTTTTGGCAATGTCAAAAAACGTTTCTGAAAATTCCAAGAATGTGTTTACAGCTCTTCTGTCTTTTAAAGTGATTAAAACAAATGTATTATGTGAATTCTTATTTACTGACTCGAACTTGAAAGTTCGGATCATGCATGGTAATATTGTCAATCAACGAGTCGATGCTGTTCTTGATGTAATTTCTGAAATCAGTGCTATGTCTAATGATATTTTTAGCAAGGCAAAGATAATCCTTGCAGGAGGCATGCAACTGAATCAACGATTCCAGGATACATTTAGGATGAGAGATCCAGATTATATAAATCGTATGATTCACATACCAGCGGAATGTGGTGTTCTTGAATGCAAGAGGTAATTTTCAAGCGTTATACATTAATGAAGTTTTCATAAATTATTATTTGTTTCATGACAACTTGGCATAGATTAATTAATCTATAATTATTCCTGTATTCTGCTTAACTGCATTGTGGATTGTTATCACTATATTGGACTATCTTTGATTTGAAATGGTTCTTTCGTGTCCTTAGCAACTATCATATCAATCCATTTATTTGAGTGCCTTCTACTAACACTTTAAACAAATCACTAGATGATTTTATACTACAGTCGTCCCTCCCTATATGACGGTTCATTTATCGCTGATTCACTACATCGCGGATTTTACATAATATTGTATTATATGCATTTTAATGTAATATTGTATGTATTTTATTTCATGATAAATGCTTTGCCGTACAGTACTAGTATGTTTGAGCGCTCAAATTTTTTGCGCTTCAGTATTTTTATTTATTATAACTAGGCTTTTTTTTTAACTTGCAGCATAGTTCAATATGTGTGTGGGAAAGAAACTGCAAAGCCAGATATCAAGGCAATTGTTTTGGATATTTTGCAATATGCCAGTAACAAGGAAAACATAAAAACTGTTGCAATCTCCGTCAGCACTTTCGGTAATTATGCGTGAACATAATAATATGATGTAATAAAGTACTGATAGTATATATATTAGAGCTTCCCAAACTTTTTTGGCTAGCGACCCTTTTCAATTTATTAAAATTTTCTGTGACCCTACATGTTTGACAGTGATGAACAGTTAAAAATATACATCGTATATATTTT
>QRAM01000613.1:0-37540 GCA_013436055.1 Halocynthia roretzi | reverse complement strand
ATATGAATATCCATCTTAAATACGTAATTTATACGCATGATTATAAATTGATGGCCTATATAGTTGTAATACTTGCATGGAACATGTATATCAGAATGATACATAACGCTATTTCTTGTACACTGTACTACATACGGGGAAAAGAGGTGGTACAGGTAGACTCGACCCAGTAGAGTGATAAGATTAACACTAGAGCTAGGAGAGGTCTAGAGGAAACTCAACTTGCGTTTACTCGACCCGGCTTTTCGAGGATTATTTAAATTCATTGTAAATTGTTAGTTGTTAACTCTCAAACAGCAAACAGTCGTTTTATTGCTATTCAAATTTGAAGCTATTTCAATATCAATTTGTAGCCTTAAAGGAATGGTGGTGAATAGCTCGCCTAGGTTCAATATTTTCAAATCTCATCTATATGAAAGAATGCGTTTCCGCCTATTCACAATCTCATCTATATGAAACAATGCGTTTTTGCTAATTCGCAATCATATAATACTACTTTGCCTGCTATTGTATTGTGTCGTTAATGTAGTTATGTAAAAATTCAGTTAAAGATTGTAACACTGTGAAAGAAGTAAAGGTAGGTAGCTTTCACACATATATACAGTCGCAGCAGAAAATTATTAGTGAACAGACCGTTGTTCGTGAATTATTCTCGTATACATCTGGACCTTCGTACAAAATTTCGTAAATATCCGTGGCGTTTAGCAGAGCATTTTATAGTCTATTTGTTCTCAATATATTGAGATAACTAACATTTTATACCCTCTGTATCCAAGTTCTCTATGATCATGCATAAGTCTGATATTCAACTGGTGTTTATTCGATCCGTCCTTCCGTTTAATTTTTAAATTCATTGAAAATTGCTAGATGTTAACTCCCCAGAAGCAAGCAGCAGTTTTTTGCTATTTAAATTTAAAGCTACAGTAATCCCTCATCTATTGCGGAGATTACGTTCCATAGCCTCCCGCGATAGGTGAAAATCCGCGAAGTAACAACCACATATTTATTTAATTATTTGAATATATTTAAAGATATTTTAAACCATTATAAATCATTCACCCATTCTTTTTACCTAATTAACCTTTTCCACAATCATTTGACCTGTTATTTAATTTTTTTTAAACTTTGAGCGCTTAAACATGCTAGTACTGTACGGCTCGGAATTTATCATGAAATAAAATACATACAATATTACATTGAAATACATACAATACAATATTATATAAAATCCGCGATGTAGTGAATCCGCGCAAAATGAACCGCGATATAGCGAGGGACGACTGTATTTTAAAAGCAATATATGGCCTGAAAGGAATAGTGGTAAAAAGCTTGACAGGTTCAAAATCTTCAAATCTTATCTATATTAAACAATGCGTTTCCGTCTATTCGCAATCTCGTCTATAATATCGAACTACATCATATAATACTACTTTGCCTGCTATTGTATTGTGTCGTTAATGTAGTTATGTAAAGATTGTAACACTGTAAAAGATGTGAAGGTAGGTAGAATTAACAGATATACAGTCGCCAGCAGAAAATTATTATTGAAACCGACCGCAGAGTGTTTAGACCCGAGTTTCTTTGTTAATGAATTATTCTGGTATACATCTTCACCTCCGTACGAAATTTCGTAAATATCCCTGGCATTTAGCAGTCTATCTGTTCTTAATGTACGTCCATTGATAGTAGGGTCAGGTAGATTGAAGAATCGGATTATTTAAATTTCAGCAGATATGCGCGAACCCAGGGTAAAGCAAAGGAAATCGACGTATGCAGATTTATATATATATGGCTGCTAAAGCGACCCTAAATAGGAGTTTAACCACCCCGGACGCAGGTTTTCTTTGATGATACCTTTTTCTGGAATTCATCTTGCGTTTACGTGATCAGGCCTTTTCTTTATCGACTTGAATTTATGGAAAATTAGTAGGAAAATCTTTGCCTTCCTTTATTGTTTGAATGCTAAGATTCAACTTATGTTTATGCGACCCGGCCTTTCGTTGATTATTTAAATCCTTGTATACACTTATTTCGAATATTTCGTATATTTCGAATTCGAATTAATTCAAATTGACTGGTCTGCGCGGCGCCCAGTCGTCAATCGTTGTATCCTGGTCGTGGTAGCTCGTGCTACGGCTATTTTGTAGTTGAAACTTTGTTTCAAGTTGTAATATTTTTAAAAATATTACGACTATTGGGTGATGGGTCGTACATTTACGTGAAGTTGTTAGGCCTGATGATAACAGGGCGAGGGTTTACTGTAATTTAAATTTAGGGATGCCAAGATGTAAACAATTATAGCATAGAACTGACAAAACTTTGTCATCTGAATCTAGAGACCGAGGTAGACAATGATAAACTGAAACTCGAAGGCAGTAAAAAACGAATCGATGAAAAAGGTTGTGTAACATTAAAACATAAATTAACAAATTTTGACATTCGTAGAATTGTCAGATTGTAGAATTTTCATGTTCATGTTTATTTAGATCTTACTATTGGTGCTGAACCAACACTCATTCTAACTGACTATATCAACTATTTCATCCTTGCAACTTGCTCATTAGAAGGTAAGAACTGCAATTGTAAAACATATTGAGCGTATACGCTAGAATATGTGGTATATTGTGCAGGGATCAAGCACTCCATACAACTAGTGATAGCGATTCGCAAATTCAACGCGCGAAACAAAATTCGGGTACAATTCCGATACCAAATATTAATCGAGTACCGACAACATTATCTTTGGCGTATAAGTCGACCTCTAGGCCTTCGGACATTTTTTCCATGCTTCAAGACTCGACGTATACGCCTAACCTATCCACAAATTAAGATCACCGCAGATAGTAAGTTTTAACATATCATCACAAGAGTTTATTGTATATTACACTTAACAGCATGTACACCCGTTATTACAACCGATCCTCACACTTATGACCGTTATGTAGTGTTTCCATTAGACCTTTACGAATTTCGTAAATCAGATAATTCATATACAACTGATGCTTGGTAGCTTTTCATACTCTCATGGACTCTTTCGCATGTCAGGTGACAATATCTAACAATATCTGAATATATTTTCCATATTGCTAAATCGGAGATTCAACTGGCGCTTATTCGACCCTGCCTTTCGTTGATTATTCAAATCTTTGCAATTTGCAATTTGCAATTTCTCTGATAATTCTTCTCATTTCTGTATGAGTTGTCTAAATCTGATTTCGCTACTTATTATTGGTCTGTTCATGAATGACGCATGTGGAAATCAATGTCAGCAAATTGTCAAAAGCCCTGAAGTTGATTTTCAGAGGGTAAGCCAAGTGTATACAGTGGGTCTTCTATCTACTAAGATATTTTCTTACTTTTTTAGTATATAATCAATAATGCAATGAAGAGGTCCAGCGGGGGTTAGTTAGAGCATTGGCTGACATTAATTCAACCCTGAATAATTGCCGAAGCCGAGTTCAAGTCAATTGGACCAATAATTGAAGATTTTACAGAGAACAGCAAAATGTGCTTAGATCCATTAACTCGCATGTACTTTCTAAGTTCATACTTTTCCTTTCGATTCTACCATAGAGATATAAAGTCTTTGATAACCCTCGGTTGTGCCCTTGGGACCCCTTGTTTCCAATTGGCACCACAGCTGATCAGGTCGTCTTTTATTACATTATTATTCCAATTATAGGTATTTGATGCTGCACCATGGTATGCTACTTACAGAAAAAAAAGCGAGGTGGCGCACAACAACACACCACCCGATATCGATTGCATATATATTACCAATGGAAGTGTATTGACAGAAAAAATACTCATTTCCCTCAACAACAATGGGTAATAGCAATGAAACAAATAACGCATAATTATGTAATATAAGGCACATAGGAAAATGAGACTGAGATCGTTCGAATTTCGATTTGCAAATATAACTGACTGAATCAGTAACAATTTTTTATCGAAATAATCAAGTACTCTTTTACGGAGTGCAGTGTCTGTACAAACTAACCCGACGCTCGCTCATGTTTCATCAGACGATCGTTGTTAATAGAAATTGCGATAGGAAGTGAAATATCGATCTATCAGTGTACGGATTTGTTTTATATCTACATAATTTTAGGTCATCACTCGTTGTTCATTACGATATTTTGCACAATCAGACTGGGAGTTTACCGTCTCTCAAAGAAATCAGGTATTTAGTGTGCTCAACCATTTCCCGTTTAGTAAGCCCACGGGCGTGTATTTGTCAATCAAGTCTACATTCATCCTACCTATTCTTCAAATTATGGCTCACAGCTTATTTACAGAAATCTCCTTTAACTCAGTATAACACAAGTCGTAATATTCTCTAATTCCGATTGCCTGGTCCGCCGCAATGACTCACTTAATAGTCGTTGTATCGTG
This sequence comes from Halocynthia roretzi, assembly GCA_013436055.1. Lineage (NCBI taxonomy): Eukaryota > Metazoa > Chordata > Ascidiacea > Stolidobranchia > Pyuridae > Halocynthia > Halocynthia roretzi. The sequence continues at coordinate 33,145 of QRAM01000613.1, read as the reverse complement.
GCCGTGATAGCTCGTGCTGCTGCGTTATTTCATCTTCTAATATCGAATTAGGATCATCTGCATTGTACTACAGTATTGTCTCTACACTAACCTTTGTAGTCCTAACTGAATTATTCAAAGTTGGAATATTTTTGAAAATATTACAATAGAATAGTGTTGGGTTGTTTGTATATTTAAGTCGTTAGGCCTGGGGCCAACAGGGTCCGGGTTTTCTGTTATACAAATTTAAGGATGGATACATATACAAAGGGTTGAAAAATTACAGCATATAGCTGACAGAACTGTCTTCTGAATTTAGAGACCGAGATATTCAATGATAAATTGAAACTCGAAGGCAGTGAAAGACGCATCGACGAAAAAGGTTGTGTAACATTAAAACATATATCAACAAATTTTGACATTCGTAGAATTGGATTTTTATGTTCATTGTTTATTTAGATCTCACTATTGGTGATGGACTAACATTTATTCTTACATACTATGTTAACTATTTCATCCTTGCAACTTGCTCATCAGAAGGTAAGAACTGTAGTTGAAAATCAGATTTAGCGTATATGCTGTGATATGTGCAGGGATCGAGCTAATGTGAAAGAGAAAGCAAATCTAAATTGTGGGACTTCAAATTTTAAAGCAGGTATCGTGATTCCTAGTTAATAGACATAGACCCACGATAACCGTAGAATTTGTTACTCTCGCTACTGTGTCAATCCAGTCCTGCCTATATATAAATATCGTAATCAGCTCGTGAGATGCCAATTTCACCAGACAGCTTGCACAATTTCATTATTAGAACTGTTATCAAGTATTTTTACACTCCACGTCTCAACCAATATCATGAGACTTATTATTTTTCACTCGATCCCTTCGCTAGCCAACTCTTCGTTTCACCTCGACGTAGACCTCCTATTCCTATTCACTCCGCCGCTTTGCAAGTCGGCTAATCTCTACATATCACGTCAGTCTCCAGACAGTAACATTTTCCCATCGTTAAATATCATGTTTAGGGAGTGACAACTGGGGCATAACATCATACATCAGTATATCATCACGGCATATCATCACCCTTTATCGTATCCTCCACTACCATTAGTCACAATTAGTACCGTCATTGGTTGTCTGAACAATTCTACTCCCTAAACAGCTAGATCTGATGGGTGAGGTTAAAAAGTAGGTTGCTCTTCCATGACTGGTCTTCCAAATAAATCATGGAGGACATAAAACGGTCGAATGGTAGCCCTGCTTGTTAGTTTCGACTGAATAAGTGGCTAATGAAATTATCCACGTACTTAAGTAAAAAACTACTAAATTAGTTTCTCAGAATATTTGTGTGGTATGGAATGGAAACTATGAAAAATTTAAGAGTACAATTGGAGAATGGTTATTAGACGTACAAAATTCTCCGAAAACCTGCAAAAAAACAGTGGAAGAAATCATGCTGCCTTATCTGGCAACCGGAAAGTTTAATGTTTGAATTTTGAATACCTTGGAACCTTGGCTCCATATTGATCTCGTGATATCTTCAAACTAATCTGGTAACTGACCTATGTTTACTTTATCATTCTGGACTTGTCTTGAATTATTTCAAGATTTTGTCCAACGTTACATGACGCTCTGTATGTAGCATGTCTATTATGTACTTTTGGGTGCAGAAAATTAGAAGTATTTAGTGTTATATCATTATTCATTTTTCAGTTTACATCAAGTATTGTTCATTCAATTGAATGAATAATTACACTCAGTTGTAGCAGCACTTTATACTCTACGAGTTCCTACTCATAACACTTTATACACTGTCTTACTACCCAACTACCAAAATCAGACATACGGATAGATTCTAGTCAGGTGACTGTTTCGGTTCGGGAACTGAATGCAGAATCCTTGTTACATTCCAAGGTGATTTAATTCAGATAAGGTACTCTAGTGAGATCCACTCAGACAACTACAGCACTTATGCAAGTTAAATGTACACTTGTCCAGTTAGATTTTCTGCTATTTATCACAGGTTATATATATATATCCACGATTTTTAAAGTAATTTCAGACCACAGAAGTTCCGTGAATTAAGCTATCTAAAGTCAGAGGGAGTTGCATACAAGCAACAGTCTTTGGGAAATTCCTGTGATTTATCACAAGATTAATTGCACGATTACTACAGTAATTTCAGAACACAAACGTAAACTAGGTACAGTGAGCGAAGTTGCATATAGCAGCAAAAGTACTGGGGGAATTCAAGTTGTGAAGTCATCACAACCATTTTGGTTATGTAGGCTAAGATATACACATTTGTAAGTATATATGTGAGTAATAGCACTGATAACTTTAGTCTGTGTATTTAGCACAGGCATAAGTAAGTAAAGACAGGCAGGAGTAAGTAAAGTCAACTCATATTATAATCAAGTTAAAATAACTAGTAAAAGCACTCTCGTCTAAGAGTCTAAATTTCTTTTCTTGACTATTTCCAATATATCTATCTAATGTCTAATTTCGTTCATCCTAGCGCCGCGAACCCTATAAAAAATTCATTTAACCTACGCGACCAACAGTTGGTCAGGGTGGAACAGCGAAATCTAATTAACATTCAATCTATTATTACGGACCGTCGAGGAAAAATACGCGACACTCTATAAATATATATCCTAACAAACCTGTTCTTCTACCACTTGAATCTCAAACCTCCTGTATCGGCTCCTGTATCTCAACCTCCTGCATATCAGAATGCTACCTGAAGGAATACCCCAACGGACTAAAACATACTAGGAATAAAAAACAACTTCGGGAAAACTTCCTCCCACACTAAGAGAGTGCTGACTGATGCATGAAAAAGAGGAGTGACATACTACGTTGGGGTATCCTTCTACAATGAGAATATACCAAAGGCAGACCGGTCCCACGACAAAAAAATTAATGTTACAATAAGCATTGTTTCACATTATTCCCATTACTAATATTTATGAGCAAATTTTTTAACAATTTTATTTATTCTAGCTTATTAGTTAAATTGAATCAGGTTGTATTAGGATTATTATACAAAGCGCAACTACTCAAGTCTTGCCGGCTAAGGCTAGAGTAGGGAAATAATTAGATCTGCCTCCAGTATACCTCGCAAATGTGGGAAATGCCATTATCCAAGCCCTAACACATGCCTACGATCACTGATAAACTTCCTCACAAAATTTTTTCTCTCGGCTTAGACAAGGCCAAGAAAAAATAGGGAAACATCCCTAAAAGAATCACCCAATACCAGATGTAGTGCGGCTCGCTTTCGATATTATTTAGTGTCCTTTAATTCAATTAATTTGGCTCACATCAATGTGTCCTTCAGAGTATTTGTATCAATTCAGCACAATGTCCTTCAAGAAATTATTTTGGCTCACAGTAGTGTCCTCAAAATGCTGACAGGGTTTCACCCAACAACAGATTTATTCCGGCTCACTTTTGATATCGACAAGCGTCATTAAAATGAATAAAATTGATGTCATAAACATGCCATGCCGTAAGCGGCAGGTCCCATAAATAAATAAGGTATTTATGGTCAGGATGGTGCATAGCACTAGTGTCAGCAAATGGCACTGTATAACCAATAATACTTTCTATACTTTCATTTATTTGGCTCACTATCAGTGTCCAAGGTGTCCAAAATTCTGCTGATGTCTTCCTTGCTAACATAACTATATAAATTACAAATACACATTGCTGAATCACTGAAAACATCAAGGACTTACATCGGCTCACACCAAGTTAGGCATGTCCTTTGAATCAAATTTATGTTTTTATCATCAGCATTGCATTCCCCAACCTTGGATGATGGCAACAGCCTACTTTTTGTAAAGTTCCATAGCCCCGTGGCCTTGTGGACCAGAAACAATACTGGTCTATATATCTGGCTTAAACTGGTTTTAATTAATATATTCAATTCAACACAAAACATTATTTGGCATTTAATTTGACTCTCGTCCATCAAAAAAATAGAAAAAGGTACTTAACTTGGCCCTTGTCCATTAAAAAACCTTAAAATATTCACCTAATTTTTTTTGCTTAAACCGGGCGCTACTATCAGGAAAATCGTTGAAAAACTCATAATTGCCGGCAAGTTTTTCAATAGTTCTCCCGAAACCTAATATTTAGCCTACGAATTAACTAGTACTCAGGGTTTGAGTCTCCTCGTCTCGGGGATGGACCCCTCTCCTGTCATCCGATGTTCAGAATTGGAAGAACGTGACATCTAGTGGTTGATAATCGAACGAACCAGATTCTAGGCCACCTTGTGGAAGAGAATCGAGAGAACGCGATTGATAGGCCGAACCTAACGAACTGCTAGGCCATCTATCGCTAGAGCGACGCCAGAACTAGGGGATGATCCGCTTTACACAAGAGTGCGATTATGAATGAGAATTGTGGATGCCTAAATGAAACAATGAATTTATGATTTTAAATCTGTAACATTGTCCACTAGATGGTGTCATATCATAGTGGAAATAAAATTCTAAAAATAAAAATTCCGATGGCTCAAATTTTCGTTCATTTCTAAGCATTGTTTGTGCTACTCGTACCTAAGACACTTAGGTAGATTCAGGTCACCTAGTGGTCAAGGAATATAACCCACCAGTGCAGGAAGGAAGCGAATTTTTGTCGTGTGGATGTTAGGGATTCTGTTTGATTCAATTGATTGACTTTTGAACATTCAAATACAGATTTATAGAAATAAATGTTTCACAGCCTTGTGGTTGGTTACTGTGGTTGGTGGGGATGAATTCGACAAAAATTACCAGGGACCCATATCTACACCTACAACGTTTGTGAAATGATTTTACGATTGGATTTCAGTGAATTATGTAAATATAATGACGTGTACTAGGCGTTATCTTGTATAAGTAGTCCCTGAAATAAACACATGTGGTGACTTGACAACTTTTTGATAAACTCGGAGTATGTGACTTACTCAGTTGAAGCATCATGCTATGTAGACCTGATATATGTTAAATTAATGTTGAAAAAATTATTCACATCGAACATTTGGTGATCAATTTTTGAGCTCAAAGATTGAATAATTTATGGCCAACAACTGTTTAGATTACAGTGCTTTCTGCAATTAGGTATTATTACAAAAGTTTGTAATGATCTTGATACTTTGGCGGGATGTTTAACCAAAGATCAAACTGAAAAATGGCAGAAACGGGATACTGTCATCGTCAAATTGCAGATCAAGTGCATGTAAATCGCAAAGAGGACACCAATACGAACTAAATTAGGTTTTGTTACTGTTCAGGCTCTAAAATACTTTTAAAAAGGTGAAAAACTTCAAATCTCACCGTTGTCCTGTTCACGAAGAATCAATTGCCGATTTTCGCCATTCATGATTTTGACAGAGTCGGGGTGTTTGAAAGATGCACATCGACTTTTCGTTTTTATCATCACAGCGCTATTCTCGGTATAATTCGTATAATGCGATAGCCGGCACTCAGTAGATGACATTTAGACGTTTCGGGGTCTTGGATAAGCTGTGCTGTCTTTGCGATGTAGCCTATGATTCGCAGCTTCTTTAACCGCGACCACGAACAAAATGAAGGTATTTGCGATCCTAGACATCACGTGATCGACACGTAATCGGATTGCATCAGATTCGTCAAGAAAATTCTAAATCAGAATAAGGGGCGTGAAAAGCAGCTGCGCGCGCAACAACTAGTTTACTCCAGTTAACCTCCCAATCGTGTCGGCCTTGTCTGACCTCTAGAGCTTCTTAGCCTTAACCGCTTCGCTTCCATGCTATTTCTGTAATGAGCGATGAAATACTTAACGTAGGCACGCACATTATCTGAATTTATATTCACACTAAATCGTTATGATTATTTTCCCGTATATTTATTATTAATTTGTGCTTTTTAATAAGAACTAGCTGCTTGCGTTTGTGACCCTGCCTTTCTTTATTAATTTATTATTTATAATTTGTAAGAGTTATATCCCGTTGGCCTGAAGGGAATAATGGTAAATAGCTTGCCTAGGTTCAAAATCTCGGCCTTGCTTTGCTGATGACATTGGTCTTGAAAAAAGGATAAGTTACTCTCTGTTCACTTCATTTACAACAGTAAAACAAGGCCCTGATTAGAATCCCCTTTGAGAAAATAATAGCCTATAGCACATTCGTGCCTGAAACCGATCACCGTGCAAGTTTGCAGAATGCCTAGTCAAGAACCCCTGGAGTTATGGTCACACGAACATCCACACATACAATTTCTCTTTTATTTATGAAAAGATATGCTGAAACTGACCCAGAGTGCTTCTATGGTCCCTCCAAAAACGCAGTTACATTAGGCTACGTTTTCTAAGCTTCTGGGCAACTTAACACCAACACTACTTCTCATCCAAAACATTAATCCTAACCTAGCAGTCAATTTTTAGCCGCTATGCTGATTATGCCCGATATAGTAAATCTTGAATTACTCGGGCTGTATTGATAATACTAGATTAAAATAATTTTAATTGAATGTTTGACAACACCCTCCGAAAACGCCGTTACATTAGGCTAGGTTTGCGGAGGTTTAGGGCAACTTATCACCAATAATACCCCTCATCCAAAACACTATTCTTAACCGAAACGCCGTTACATTAGGCTAGGTTTGCGGAGGTTTAGGGCAACTTATCACCAATAATACCACTCATCCAAAACACTATTCTTAACCGTCACCTAAGATATCCGTATCAAACCTCAGTGGTACTCACAATACAACAGACTTAACCATCTCCACATAACACTGAACGTGTTCTGCAATGATTTAATTTTTCTTGAATAAAGTTTCATAAAAGCGAATATGAAACATGTTAAGAAGTTTATTGTGTGTAATATTGTATACATGTTCAGCAATACGCAATTCAGATAGCTATACTAGATTTGCTCTGCTTTCAAAGCACATACACACGGTTTGACCTATACAGTTTCAACAACCTGACATCTTTCGAATATCCATATTTGTAAATGTATCTCTCAAAGCACAACTAGCCGGATTTATTTCATTTCACATATGCACTAATTTCTATATGTGAGGCGAAATGTTCTACATATAATCTACGCCTGTACGTTACGTGCGCTTGTCCAGCTAGTATCTTGGTCATAATGACTTCATTGACGGATTGCTCACGTCGCAATACACGAAAAAAATGCCAGATATAAGATGGTAGGCACCCACATTAGACTGCATATGGCGATGACCAGCCTTCTAGGTGAATGTTAGGTGGGGGTAGTTTTCCCGATACCCTTGTAATATATGAGACATAAAATCTGCTGGGTTACATAATCTGGTATAAAAACCCTCAGTATAGTTCGATGGAGGTAAAAATTTTCCCACTCAGCACAGCCCTGGAGCAAATTTACACTCCTGAATGCCATCCTGGTATATTATTATTCTCAACAAAAACGAGAAATATAAAATGTAGTTCTGTGTTAAAGCCACACAACTGTAGACATTCAAATACGAGATTTAATAAAAAGAAATATCATATTTACGAAAAGAATGAGCGATCTGTTTGGAAAAATTCGAATCGCCTAGTTCATTCAATACCGCATTGTAAGGTAAGAACAAGTATGACACCAGCATACATTTCATTTACTGTCTGATGGTAATTACTGTCCAAGGTATTAACAGTATTGCATATGGTTTACTAGGGCTAATAACTTTTCAACAATATGTACTTGAAAAACTTTAAATATGGTTCAAATGAGCAGCAGTTTTATCATCCAAAATATCGAAATAAGGTCACCTCTTTCCTCTCGTTGGTTTTCAAGAACCACAAATCTTCTCATCAGAGGACTCTTCACGCCTGAGCTTCCTAGAAGGATTTAAACAACTTGAAGTTAGAGATTTGAAACTAATGTGCAAAATATCTCCACCATTTGCTAGAATTACTAGAGATTTTTGGAAAACCCTTCATAGGGCTAATTCTAAAAACATGTCAATGAATCATTGGAAAAGGTTAAATAGATTGTAAGGAACTACCAGGTATAGCCAATAAGGGTTGTAAATATAGCAAGATGAATAACGCACCAATAACTTATCTTAGCCCCTTAGTATTTCATCTTCCATTGTTATAGTCAATTACTTTCAGAATGAGATTTTATTATGTCTAAAATTAGGTTTCAGAAAATGTTTAATTGTAGATTAAATTTTATTTTTGAATGTATTAAAAAATCTAACTTTATTAAACTTGGTTCGACATAGTTCACAGGTACTTTGCGTCTCAGCCTAGATCTTCTGACAGGTTTTTCGTTTTCATCACTGAAACAGCAAATTGTTGAACATTAGCTTCACTGTAGCTCTTTAGGTATAATGAAAACTAATTAACAGATTGTTACTTCAATTCGGTTCGGTCGTGAGACTTGCTTCTTGCCCTCGAATTTGTTGTTGAAGCAAGCTATACAGAATTATGATTGACATTACTATTCTGATTCAAATGAAATTTATTATTGGGTAAGTTATGGAAAAAATCAGTTTACCTTGTCACTTTTGCTCGGATCAAAAAGAAAGCTGTCGCTATTTGCAATACGATTGTTCTTGGCCCAATTCTGTCGAAATTTTGTAACAGAAAAATAATTCCTTTAAACATGAGATTAATGCAAAGGATATCTAAACTAGCTGTAATGAATAACAAGAAATCATTTAAAACTTGAAGTAACAAGAATTTGTCAAATAAAAGTATAGAGTGGCTATTATCATTGCTGGCAGAACAGATTTTTCCATAAATGCACTAGATGGGTGATTCCATAGTCAGCATCTTTTTCTCGTTTGTGGATGACAAAGTTATATTGTTTATGGACTGACACATTATCGTGAAAAGTTTTTATTTCAACAAGAACCTTACTATTTATTTGTTACTACACATTTGGTAGACTAATTTGTAGTGATATCTAATAAATAAGTTGAATGACTGTTCGATTTAGACTTGGAATTATTTGGTATCAAAAAATTTACTTTTTTTCACTTTATCCATTCATATGGGAATGCTTGACTGTGATTAATTACACTAGTTATTGGTCGCTATTTTTAATAGAACTAAATATTATTTTCCTCCATTGTTCCATTCATCAATAAATAGGTTAATGACATGTGCTTTCCTTAGGAAAACACATCAAAAATAGTCCAGGTAGATTTACCGTGACAGAAAGTGGAGATTTGTTTTTTTGTACTAATGTTTTATTCAATCCAGAATGGTCTTCTTGAAGGACACTGTTCACTTCTTTCGCAGTTTCCTCACATGTGAGCTTTCTAAAAAAGGTTTCCAATATATAATATTCGTGAATATGGTATTCCATCTGCATCACAGGATTAATATAACTCAACATTGTGCCCGAACGCATATTCATTGTATGCTGATATGATTCGGTTATCTGTTATATTCTGTGATAACTTATCACAATTTATACATTTATGTACCATTAAACACAAACAACGGGTTAATGTTCAGTGCCTATGTTGAATAATTTTATAAATTGCCAACAGTAATGACGAAATTCCTTTAACGTATGTATGTGAATAGTTCAGATGGATTTATGTCCATCTAAATATAATTTAGTCATTATTAACCAAATCCATTAGGGCTAGTAACTGCAGTTTTCCATTGCTATTAACTGGTACGTATTATCTTACATCAGTGTTGCGAATTCCTCGATTCCTAAGGACTTCGGATTCAAGGGACATGAGAATAAACACAACTATTAATCCTTTCAAGGGTTAACTCAGTGGTTCTCAACGTTTTTTCCGTATTCCTCCCTTACCAACCCCAGACGCTTGATCATTACAGAAATCAACCACATATTTACAAATTTTCACACAACTTTAATGAGAACCCTGAGCCTCGTGCTGAGAAACTAATAGTCATTCGTCATAACAACTCGAAGCTAGTAGGTAAATCTAGATTCTAGAAAACTATCATGTAACGCAGATAACATCATACCTTGCGTGAACAGAAACTATTTTCCAAATTCCCCCTTTGGGCAAATTTCCTCCCAGATATTTTAAATTCCTCCTTTAGAGAACCAAGTTGAGAACCACTGGGATAACTGTACTTCAAATCAAATGTACTGTAATATATACTAGGCTGATATCGACAGCTTGGGTTGCTAATAAGAAGAAAGTCAATGTGATTATTTATGCATTTAAAATGCAATATTTACACATGTTTTGAAAACAGATATCTATCTCTACTTTATCATATATGAAGAAAGAAATGAATTATAACAATAACTGTTATGTTATGAGTGTTTAATTTTGAAATAAAATTGCCAATTTTTATACAACTTTCTGTTAATTGTGCCAGATTTCTTTGTTGCTGTGTATTTGCATTAGCATAGTGATTTTTGTTAGAGCTGGCAACACTGATCCCCTGAGAATTCAAGATAAGAAAGATTACATATCACCACAAATAATGGAAAGCGAGAATGATATATACCTTCCAATTTCCACACGAGAATTGTTCTTCGAAGTGAGCTGAAAGCAAAAACAAAAAAGGCCTATTCAGATTCTTGTTTTAGTTAATTTAAAGCAGCTAATGTAACAAACCTGCCTCAAAATCACACATATACTATATATATCATTTATTTCTTGTGTGTTTACCTTGATAACTTTGGTTGGATTCAAAATAAAACTATCATTGGAAATACTGAGAACATCGTAAGTATCGTTTTTTGATTCGGTTTGCTGTACAACTTTCGAAGATCTTTTGCTCTGAAAATGATCCCGATTAAACAGACAAGCAGGAAGACAATGCACCTCTTTGGAAAGGAAATACGGTGGTAGAATTTCAGATTTGAAATACCATGTATGGACAGGGCTGCCAGATCGTGCTTATTTCTAAGATTTATGCTCATTTTGCAGAACAATGTCTTATAAAATATTATTGTGCTTATTTTTGATCTGCGAAATTTATGAGATGCAAAAGCTGATTTCCAAGGACAAAGGACTGCTGAAGCAGATCAATTCTGATGAGGAATATTATCAGTGATTTGATTTTTCTTGTTCAAATAAAACGCTAAAACGTTCAGGCAGATGGCAGCCCTGCTTATAGAATAAGTTTACCACAAATTACCATAACCTAAAATTTTGAAATCGAAGATCCAACCAGAATCTTCCTATGTAAGAATATACTTACTTTGAACAAACTACAAATAAGGCAATAAAAATTATCATGTCCACTTACTTTCACTGAAGATCGATTTCTCTTTTTTGACTTGGCTAAGGTATCTGTTGTTGATTTGTTGGTTCCCTCAGAGATATTATTCTTTTCTACCTGCTGAGCAATTTTATTTCGTGGAGGATGCTCAATTTGTATCTGAGATTTTTCAAGAGCAATGTTATGCTCTTGCATTGTTGTGCCTCCTTCCTCATCCAAATCCAGCACCGGTTGATTTGCAATGGAAATATTTTCCACTTCATCATTACCTACGGAGCACAATGAATAAATATAAGCAATAAATTAAATTAATTTTCAGATGTACCATTACCTTTAAAATTGAACGTACCAATGAGACACATCACAATTTTAACCAGTTAGAACAAAGGTTTTAGAATTCGGGAAAACATGCCAGCCAGATTAACTATACTCAACGCACTAAGCGAAATATTTCAGTGAGAGAGGTTGCATTCAAGACATTTTGTTTTCTCATATGTTTCTGGTAATACAAAATAAAAGTTGGCTTATTCTTATTTGAACATTTTGCATCTGGACGTTGTGAGACATATTTTGTAAGTAAAGTAATGACTGATAAGCTTTGTTTGTTTTGCTCGTGAAACTTCTTATATTGACAAACGATGGGGAATAGTTTAAAAAATGTGTGAAGCAATCTCCTCAGATTTGACCAAGCAAGTAACACATACAAATTCTCAACGATCATCACTAACAAAAAAAATTACATTTAGCCGCAGTCTTTCATTTTTTACCCGCTCTGAAGCCTTGATATTGTTTACCTTACCTTGCATATCTACACTGCAATTACTCTGCAATCCCAAATGCTTCGAAGAGCTGAAACTGCTTTCCGACGAGAAAGAAACATTCAGATCTAATTTCATAGGAGATTCTTCATCCGGTCTACATGAATGAAATATGTTGGTAAAGGCAATGGAGAGCTTTAATGGCGCTAAATGTTTATAGGGGTTTTTCATATCAACATCTATTATAATTGAGTAAATGATATTGTAGAATAGTATGACGTATTTCAAGAGTAAGGTAATTCATTTGGAAAAACTCAGTTCATTCAACTATAGAGCTATACAGCGTAAAAGGAATGAGTTACATTGGTGATACCTTGACATGGTGGAATGACTTGAATAAGCCAAGTTTGTCACATCTCGTGACTTTGGTAACACACATTAGCACTCATTTTGTTATTTTTACTTATACATTGTTAGCAGGGATTTCAATCAACTTTCTACCTTAACAACCATATCATTTCCCTTATCTAATCTTTAAAACTGTATTACCGACAGGCAGAGGGCATCAAACTTTGCAATAAAAGTTACCAAACGCTTAGTTAAAATAGAAGGTATATAGGGAAATTTTTTGAACAAGTAAGATATCCTAACTCATCTCTCATGTAATTAGACAGAATGAACCCCTTAAAATATTACAGCAAATAGAATAAAGATCAGCATCTGAAACGTTCACTTTATCTCCAAGTACAGCATTTTATCCTCAAAATATACTCTGACGATTGCAATTACTCACGGTTTTGTTGTTCATAGGCTACCCATAGATAATGTTGTAGGACCAAAATATCTTGTCATATCAGGGATGTACTATATCAAAGATGACCAAATTTTTGAAGTCCATGATAAACCTCAAAGGTAAAAACATGCCGGCGATCGACTTTTTTACAGTTTCCTATGGCCTAGAGGAGTTTATGTGTAACGGAACATTCTCTAATGTGTAGCGCTTTGTGTAAACGCATGTTAAATATAAATTTAAAATAATTTCAAAAATATAAACATAGGCCATATTATTGAACTGAGCAATCAAGTAATATATTTATTACCCATGTTATGAAACGGGTTCTGTGACTGACGATTTAGCGATTTCTGTACTATATTTCAGCAATGCAAGACGCACAGATTCTTGGATTTTTCACAGACCCTAGATTAAGTGTAACCATTGTTTCAATGGCATGAAATTTTTGAATATTCCCAGTACCTATTTCACCGTTTAACAGAAAAATCTCGAATCCATGTTCCATAATTCCAGAGGATCAAAAAATAGTGCTTACTTTATTACCTTATTATTTCATCTGACAACTTTTCCTTCAAGTCCTGTTCACCTTGATCCATATCGTAACTTTCAGCTTCCAGTGGACCATCATCACAGAGAGACATGTTACATTCCTCATGGTCTGTAGAGCTATTCAAATAACATACAATCTTGATAAAGAACTTGAATAATGAATAAGACAACTGCATTTCAAATACATCAAGTAAAGCTTTTGAAAACCAATTATGCCTACAGCACAATCAAGATTTTCTTTCATTTGAAATACAAGTAGTCAAATTTCATGCTGCTCTTCATTTGAGCTTCAACAACAACCTTTATTTTATCAACTATCGCTGGTAGACGCCAGGTGAATATCAAGCTAGCGCATAAACTTCGCTGTTAGTTCAGCAAAAATAAGACATTTAACAAATTTAGAGTTGTAAATTTCACATACAGTATAGACAGATTAGTGCTTTTATCTGTATTTCGGGCAATTTGAAAAGTCTGCCTCCTCATTCACCCCAAAGCAAAAGGTCACCATCCGACAATGACCACAGATGTTAAAGTTAATATAACTTTAATAATTTTGTGCACTACGACACCACTTTGGTTGCCGCTTCACAACAATATCTTAGTCCGGTTACGATTATGATCAGCCAATAATTTTATCCATACTAAGTATTTACTTACTTAATTTCCTCTGAGTTCTCCATTATAATGCTCGCATTTGTCTTGGAGATTTTTTGATCACTAGAATAACTCTAGAAATGCATGGATTAAAAAATCATTGCAATACTTCATTTCTTGTAATAAAATTTCAACCAAAAACCCGAGTGAATGATATCGATCATTAAGAATGCATGGAATAATCCAACGGTCTGATATATACCAGAGGATTTAGACTACAGTCAGCAAAATTAGGGTGTATTGTATGTTGATTGCACTTTTGATTAAAATCACATCATAACTATTTTTTTGGCGTTATCATAGGTCATGCACCTTATCAACCCATGCACAGGGACATCAATAGAGAATATTGGGTTCTAATTAAAACTCTAAATCTAACCAATATTCCTATAATCAACGAAAAGCAAGTCTAATTATATTTTCGATATGGCAATATTTGCAATAGAAAATGGAGAATTTCTTTTGCCTCCCCTAAAATTATTATTTATAAAACCTGGTGTTGATAAAAGATCAGGGTTATCCCAAGGGATTTGATGGAGTAAATTTTGGGGAACCCTTGAGCTAGGCCATGCAAAGGGGGAACTGTACAAAGTAATAACTATAAAACACCTTTATTATACAGGATTTGTTCAGAACGTTCTGTCGTGGTATCCCTTTCAATACACGTTGAGGTCTGCACTCAAGAGATGAGACGGAAAAATTCTCCAATGGGCTAGGATTNGGATGTACTATATCAAAGATGACCAAATTTTTTAAGTCCATGATAAACCTCAAAGGTAAAAACATGCCGGCAATCGACTTTTTTACAGTTTCCTATGGCCTAGAGGAGTTTATGTGTAACGGAACATTCTCTAATGTGTAGCGCTTTGTGTAAACGCATGTTAAAAATAAATTTAAAATAATTTCAAGAATATAAACATAGGCCATATTATTGAACTGAGCAATCAAGTAATATATTCATTACCCATGTTATGAAACGGGTTCTGTGACTGACGATTCAGCGATTTCTGTACTATATTTCAGCAATGCAAGATGCACAGATTCTTCCCTAGATTAAGTGTAACCATTGTTTCAATGGCATTAAACTTTTGAATATTCCCAGTATCAATTTCACCGTTTAACAGTAAAATCTCAAATCCATGTACCATGATTCCAGAGGATCAAAAAAAGTGATATAAAGATTTAAATATTTATTACTTTATTACCTTATTATTTCATCTGAGAACTTTTCCTTCATGTCATGTTCACCCTTATCCATATCATAACTTTCAGCTTCCAGTGGACCATCATCACNAATTCCAGTTTACAAAAATTCTGGACCGCACTATGACACTAATACCTATATTTCAAGCAAAAAGCTGTGCAAACATTGCATAATGTATAGCAACATAGTAGTGGGACTACCTAACTGAGATGTATTCAACTGTATTTTCAATATTAAACAGTGTAACTTCGAAATATTGCAGCCTGTACAAGTTACCCTGTAACAACTTCATCTGAGGGTAAAGTAAGTACCCACTGCTAATATTTTATTTTATTTGTAAATCAGTTGGTTCAAACTTAAACATTTTAATAGTGATGAATTATTCAATATTAATATAGTTTTAGTATCCGATCGTCCCATTCTTCATATTTCTATGGGTTTTTTTTTCATTACTGCGACAGATTGGTATAAACTTCTTTTTACGAAACTTGCAACATAATACGATGCCGATTTATAAACCGTAATGATTTATTACTCATAGCATCGTTACAAAGCGTTGAGGTGAGAAAATTTATTGGTTCTTCTCCATATTAACTTTAGATAAATCCATATCTACCAAGGGCTCTACATATATTTTTTTACATGGGCTTCGTAACTACAAGCGCGAATACCTATCCGTCGAAACTTTGAAGGCGATTAAGCGAAACGCAAATTCAAATTCTGTGTGATTACGCGGTGACCGTAATATATGACCTCTCATCTTTAGACTATCTCTACTGCTCCAAGTGTTTGGAATGATAAGAATTAGGGAAAGCCCCACTTTAAAATGCATAGTCGATCCATAGAATACTTATGGTCAATTCGGAAATTACTAATATCGTACTAAGTACAGTGTACTATGCTGACACTATACAGGCAGTCAACAGGCAGTCACCGGTAACCAATCACTCAGATATGATACGTGTCTCAAAAACGTTACGTCAAATGGTTGCGTAGTACAATATGCATTTCAGCAGCTTTTAAATTACTGTAAAAGCTTAAGATCCTTCTCTTATACTGAAGCTAGGCTAAAAGTAATTTTATGTTGATTTTTATCCTCCAATTACATTATGAACAGCCTTTGCATTTTTATCACTATCATCAATCATCATTAGGTAATTTAGGTGTCTATGTTACCGAGACCACTTGCACACATAGGTCGGTATATTCTCAGCACTATTTAGCCATTACTTTATTTATTGGTGATATTAATGCGACTGTTTAAAATAAAACATGAAATTGAAATCCAGTATACTTTTTATTGAGGTGAAATAATCAAAACACACCTGTTCCAACCCACGGTTTAAACAGTAACTTTATCGCACACCCGACCCTAGCCTTCGATTCGAAAATTATTGAAATAGTTGCTTTACTTCAGTTTATATAGTTTGAAGTCTCTACAATGCATAGTTTTGCTACACTGATTAGTAGTGAAATAAACATGACAAAAGAGTAAAATGGATGAAGATCAAGTGAAACATTATCAACTCCTAGATCAACTGCAACAGTTGGTTCGGAAGTTACCTACGTAAGACACTTTCGATTTGTCACATTTTAAATTGCGAGGGCCTTAAGAAGCTGTATGCTGAATAAACTGAGAGTAATGTGGGAATGACAGGGAAGCTAAAAGTGCTTAACTTGAGCCTTTTCCTTAGCCTTAGAATAGTTCGACAACTCTCCCATCTTTACCACATTTCAGTGACTTCCGGTGATCTCTATATTTAGTGTATCTCTCAGTCTATACATCGAATGTTGATCATAACGTGTCATCAGGGCCTATAAGCGAACTTTTACAAGGCACTACTTGCCCTACCAGTTTGAAAACCTCTCTAAAATAATGCATTGGACGGGACCATTAGAAATTCACATGCCATACTAGGCCTCGGACTGATATGCCAACTTAACCGCACTCTCACTTGGCTTTGTACTACTACTTCTATCTCTTCCCAGTTGGGTGCAGGTATACATGAAATTCCTAAAATTTTGGGGCTAGGTATAGGTCAGAATACCTGATGGGGTTTCATGAAATCCAATCTTATTGTAACATATACATGTGCAGGCCAATCATAACTTTATTGAAATCAAAATGAAACAATATTAATATATGTTCATCAGTCACTAGTGAGGGTGGTTTCATGAAAAGCCCATATATGTTCTAGTACATAGGTGTGCAACCTACGGCCCGCGGAAAGCTTCGGTTTTTGAATAGAGTACGGCCCGTAAGTGGAATTCAGTGCCACTGTTTTTGATGTTATATCAATAGCAAAGCGTCCCTAAAGTTGATTTGCAAGAAAACCAAATCGTATTTTTTTATGACAGTCACTAGTAAATAGTCGATGTGAAATGCACGTGTGGCCCGCCGTATTATCCGGTTAAGTGTATTTAGCCCAAGAGTGCTACAATGTTGCACACCTCTGTTTTAGTACATTGCAGTGCAATGTACTTAACTCGACTTTTACTTTAAGGCAATTTTTAAACAAAACATCACCGATATTTACAGAAAAACACAACAGCGTCTACCATATGACCTTCTGGCTAATCTGGCATCATCTCTAAAAGACAGTACAATATTTGCCATAGTGAATGATTTAGAGGAAATTCAGCATCTGACGGAAAAAAATCTCTTCGCTAAACGACAAAAATTTTGCAACAGTCAGAAAAGTATGTCTGCTTTTTATTTTGTAGTTAAATCTAGCGGCTCTACACTTCCCTTATTTTCACCTTATGCTTTTTGCCATCTTCAAGTTTTTCAAAGGACTTTTCATGGTCACGTAAGTGCTCACATCCGTAGGCAGAGATGCAACTTTTACGAACTGTTTCCTCTTTTGGGTTGCAGTCTGTTTCACTGCAGCATTTGGCACCAGATAACCATATCTGTCCTCTTGTATGCTGCTTGCCATCCTGTTAGAATGTGTGCTCGGTATGGAATTTTTGTTGGTCAACCGAACGGATTTCTTCTTACTTATCGATCCGGCACAACCACCTTGCCCATAATTTGCTGAAGTAAACTTGGATAAAGCAAATGCGTTCCGAGGTAGCTTTTGTGTAATGCCTCTCGGTTTCGGCGGGTACATAGGGTTTCCTGCTTTCTGTCTTGGCCTACCTGGCACGCTTCCAAGAATTACATTGTCAACGGACTGTGCTCGCCTGACCTCCCTTACCTTAATTACGCTGTCATATCCAAGAGGCTGCATTTTTTCATACGGGCCAGTGATCCCAATTACTGAGTACCCTGTGTCGGACCATTCTGTGATTGTTCGATCTCGCACACTATCCAAAGGGATATCGTAATTATTAGAACAGGAAGGGGAACATTGCTCGTAGTAAGATTGCTCTGAATTGCTTGCAGTACTCTGCTTAGGAAGTGTTGGGTTCTCGTATATATGTATGGTGTTGTACGTATTCTCTTCGGTTTCGACTCTTGATCCGGTTCTTTCCCTTGGTAAAGAAGGAGTCATCATTCTTCCGAATCGCTGTGAAATTATCCTCCAGTGACCAACTAAAAATGAAGCGGAGGTGACATGCCCTGTGGATGAGTTGGAATTTTTCTTTTTCTTGAATCTACGAAGAGAAAGTAGCGTAATATTATTGAACAGCTTGTCAAAACAGTACGAGAGCACTTTTGCACTAATATAAAGTTACTTTTTGCACAAAAGGCAGATTGGTATGATGACTATAATCAAAAGTGATGGTACAGCAATATAGAGAGCCAAGTCTTTTGATATATCCTCCTCCTCCGTTACATTCTGGCATGATGCAATGTCACATGGCTGAAATGAAACAATTGTACAGAATTCAAATTATTGAATATGTAAATAAAGGTAAGACAAAACTTATTAGGCAACTGACTCATGTTCCACATATTTACCATACATGTCACCACAATGTTTATGACTAGAGAACTGACATAGCCAGTCACTGGTTGATTGAGTTAAATTGAAATCTGTTGATAAGATAAATAATTGTTCTGGAAATGAGTATATTCGTAATATATGTTTTGATTTAATTCATAGGTGCAGGATATGTGTTGCCTATTAACTTGCATGTCTTCTGGCATTTTCTTCACCACGTTCGATAAAAACAACTGTTACCCTTTCTTCTATTGTACACAATTAAAAAATGCTACAGAAAAAAATGTAAATATGTCACGACAAGGCAACAAAAATAGTCAAATATGAAATAAATAATTTTTCTATTTCTAAAACTTTCAATTTGCATATGTCCAGCTTCTAATTCTATCATAACTTCTATGGGTGAAGGCATTTGACTCTTGTGTGAGACAACTTTTGTGTGCATAAAATAACAGAAGTACTCGGTTCCTGTTCATTCAATTACAATAGGTAATAGATATAGCTTTCACTGCTCCATAATTATTGATGAACCTTTGATATTTGTGGAGGTTTTCAATTATCTAGTCCAACAGCTAACTATTACCCAGTGTCCCAGCACACTGGGCGTTTTCCTAATTCTCCTTGTGGCCAGTCTGTTACTGGGTTATGTTATATGTAGAAATAGGCTTCTCTATATTTGAATTCATCTATATTCCATATAAAATTTCAAACTTACAGTGAAAGCTCATTAACCAGACATCGAATAGCTCGCAATTCCGATCAGCTAGAAATAATTTGCTTTGTCCCTTTTACCAGAAGTAACAAGATTTACTGTATTTAATAATTGGCAGTGATTTCTGCACATTATACTCAAGAATTCTCCTTCTGACAAATGTTAGTGTATGGTAAAAAAATCTGCCTATATTGAACTCTGATGAATATATATAGTGTTACTTTCATACTTACCAGGATTTCTGTCTGCCTTTCATTTACACCAGAGCCCAGACATATTCCTGACACGACATCACCATTTTCAGCCAAGCACTCTCTAGTGCGTTTCTGGCCATTTTCGCAATCTTGTAAACATTCGTCATACACAATACTCCATGCTGACCATTTTCCAGAACATGAGGATTCATGAACACAAAAATTCCAATTCTAAATGAGAAATTTGGACTGTATGCTTGTAATAGTGAAAATAACACAGCTTTGGTATGTTATTCGGCCGGTAATACAATTCTTCTTCATATTCAATTGCTTAAATGCCTTGGCTTTGTGGTGTCATATTCCATGTGACTCACTCACTACCTAAACTGTGTCATTGCATTCACTACCCTCAATTTCAAACCTCTATCCAGTTGCTGGTTCATCTCTTTACCACCTCTACTCTCACTGGACTATTTATAGAATATATTGTGTGCAGTTCTAATGTAGCAATGAAATACTATATACCATAGTAGGCTTCCCAGCTGAAATCAAGTGAATCTGGCGAATAAAGGTGTGTGGTTCAATGGAAATTTGTGCAAAAATTCTTAAATTGGACCATTCATCAAAAAAATCTGCATAGCTGTTACAGCATGAATATTCATCCATTCACACATAAGCTTTTATGTCATTGATTGCCCAATAAATACTTTTACATGTCAAAAAGGAATCCTAGTACCAATAGTTTAGATATTTATGCCAGGTAAGTTTAAAGTTCATGGACAAGAGGTAAAGGGCATCACATTTGAAACAATGATTCTGGCAAAGTATATATGAAATTAACGGAAATATTACTGGTTATATGTTGGTACTCACCACTTCATAGCAGATGTATGTTCCTGCGCAGTATCTCCTCTTAGTTCTGAGAGCATTGTGGCAGACTGGTTTTGAAGAGCCGGGGATTCCAAGATGACACTCCGACCATGACTGCCAAGCGCCCCAATTCTCACAGCTAATATCAGCATTGCATCGACTGGATGTTATAGTGACATTTCCATTCTGCATTAGTAATCTGATTATAGAAAAGAATCTCATGAAGTATAGATGCTAAGTCCACCCAGATTGACAATGTATTATTTATACTTGTAGAAAAACTCCGTATCGCCTTCATTGTTGTCCTCATTGTGGTGATCATCATCTTCATGGTTATGCTCATGAAAATTATGGTCCCCCCCATCCTCGTACCATGCTGGGCCACTAGAGTAGTTTGAATGTTGTCCAAAGACGTCAAATTTACATCCAAGACATATTTGGATCATCCATGAACTTAAGTACAGCAAAAGAAGAGTGGAGTGCCAAGCCATGATCCGAATTGCAATTCTTGTCAGTTCCTTTGTTGTATCTTAGCACTATATACTCTGTAAAATAGTAGTACTTTTCAGGATTTGAAAAATTGAGCTGGCTGATTTGCTGAAGCACAGTTGCTAAATGATCCGAATATTATTTTCTTTTCAAAATTTCTACATTCATTTGAAGTTTGTGAACAGGATGTGATTTCAAAATCCTATGACATCGATGTACACAATTCAGAAGAATTCTGTGTTGACTCAGCGAGTTTGAGTTTTATGCAAATTTCTTCTATACTAAACACCTTATATGTACCGAATGTTCTTGATAGTACATTGTAGTAGTATTAGGTATAGTGTGAGTTGTGTCGACACATTTCCTTATACCCCAAGTATTGCTCGATTTTTTTTAATTCAATAGAATCTAGCTGACTCAACGTGGTATTTTTGGATAATTCTAGGTGTAAAACAAGAAATGAAAAAATCCCACATTGAGGCCATGCAAACTTGCAAGCGTCACAACATGTCTATTTTAAAGAAGCAGCAGGAGACAGAATATTCACAATTGGAAAAACGTTTGCAAGTAATTTCAAACTTCAATACTGACTTACATGATAGTAAATAGGAATATTTTAGTATACATATTAATTCTTCAAGCCTTAATTATTTTTCAACAGTCGAACTCATGAAGCTTTTGCTATTAAAACAATTAAAATGTTTTAAGATGTATTTAAAGTAGGGCAGATCAAGACTGAACTTTATAATTTGCTATTCTCCACTATTTCTTTCCTATAATTGACTAGAAATTTGGCATGCTGATTTGATTAGCAGTCTATGACTGAAGTAAATAGAGTTTTTGCCTGTGATTTGAGCAGAACAAAATGTTTACAAGTAAAAATACTGAATCAACCTCATTGAAGGTAACATCCTCATTTATTCCATTACCTACTTTAATATTGGTCCTCTGTTTCAGGAGGAAATGGCACAGTTCGAATGTAAACTACTGTCTGAAATAGACCAAAATGTGCTCGTGCAGCAAACCACTTTGAAAAGTGCAGGAGTTTCAGGTTTTTTCATCACTAAAGAACCCTCGGTACTTTATTTCACAATATTTCAAATCATTATAGATTTTACTGGAGAAATTAATAATCATATAGCTTTTCTAGGATGTTAAATTACAAATGATAATACTTGAACTTATCAAATCGATTGGATCACAAAAAAAGCAAACTATGTGAAGTGCTTACATGTTTCGGGATGTTACGGCTCTGTTTCACTACTGGAAGAGATATCGACCAAGTTAAATTCAGTTGGAATCAGTCTTGAATTGTTCGATGCAACAGATTATCCAAAAAAGAATATATATATACACATAACATATTATTAAGTAATAAATTACTGTTGTTAATTATAAATCCTGCTATACATTTTATCAGGTATCAGACTACGCAAATAAAAACAATAAAACCATGCAATGCAAACATGTTGATAATCAATAGGAAAGGTTGGTTCTAAGTAAGCATAGATTGAACTTTAAATGGAACTGTTGTACATCTCATCATGCAGGCTGTACTCACCGATGTCATTAAACAGGGAAGACAAAAAATATGCATGAAAATAAGTATAAGCTCATGTAATGACTTTTAAGGTTAGCAAACACCTTTGTATTCTCCATTCACCTTAACAGGAATCGATTTCCAACTTATCATAGGATATACAAGTAAAGGTAGAGTCTAATATAAAGTGTACTCAAAGTTTGAATAACATGTTTAAATTTTTTTTACCAAAACAATTTCATTGAAATTATGATAAACAATTGCAATAACCTAACACTTGTGGTTCCTAATAATTTACAGCAGTTCCCGCATAGTATAAGAGGATTTGAAGTAAGTCAATGTTAACACAATACTATTCATACTTTATACTAGTCATCTGTCAACCAGGACAACTACACTTTTTTTATTTCACCAAATAAGTTTTCAGGGGGGGGGTGACTGTCCGGGAGGTTCTTGTTTTAGAACCACTGAAAGACAATCAAATACTTCATATTTATCTTTAGCCCAGCTCCATTCTCATTTGACATGGAATTATCATTGTTTTAAAATCTGCGTAAAGATGACAAAAAAAATTATATTACACTGACAAACTACAAATTCCATTTCTCAGAAACTGAATACAAGCATATATAATGAATATTTATTCATAACTTTATAATAACAAATTTAGTATGATTAATAAAAGAATGACAAACGCATGGGATACAATCAATTGTCTTCATTACAATCTTCAACACAATGATAAATATTGCTAATTCTAATATTAATGCAAAACACCCAACTGCCGAGTAGCTCTTTAGCAATCCTAGTTCATAGCAGGCATTATTCGTATAATGGTCTCAGCTTTTACACATTTGTTTTGTACAAATTTATTGTACAATGTCTTACAAATTGGTCACATTTTTTCTCAGGATTTGCTATCAGTGGCATCAAGGATTAAATTAGATTATGTTCAATGCTACAAATGTTTTTGCGCCATATTTTAGAAAAATGATATGATGCTAGTAATATGGTGATATTTTTGACACAAGACTGAATAGTTAAGAGCCAACATGAATACAAACAACAGCAATATTGAACAGAGTAAGGTAAGCCAAATAAAGTCTATGCCACCTCTAATCCAGCCCAAGGTAATTGAGATCTGAGAGAATTAAAAAATAGAACGGAAACTATATGCGAATAGCCATGTTTATATTGTAATACAGAACACTTCCTTTGATTTGGTTCAACGCTATTGCACACGGTATACCATGCTAAACACAAATAAAATCACACTTCAAAAAAGACAAATAAAAATTTGTAAAATTACTGTTTCACTGCAGTCAGCTCAACCATATCTACATTGAATTTGAAAAAGTTCTCTTATTGACATTACCTGGTATATGTGTCCCCAAATTAACAGACTTAAGATTATTGTTGTATCTTAATTTCAAAGGTTAGTCATGTACATTTAACCTCGTAATATATACAAAGAAAAGAGCATAATCTAAATAACTGTCTTGCACTGTACACATTTTCATCATTCAACAATTACAAATAAATTTTTATATCAGTGTGGTTCAACCTCTCAAATACCGGTGGCCAATTTCAACTCAAAATTCAATTACATAGGCTATCATATATACCATGAGTCTACAGCGCCAAGTGGAATAATTACTCTATGAATAATGAACAAAAATAAATTGCTCCAATATGTGTGATTTCTTGCCAAAATGAACCTACAAACCATGCAACTCTAGGGACTGTAATTGGCCTACATTGTCTGAGACTATGCTGTCTTAGAATGGGATAAATTTATTACTCAAATTGCTTTATCAGTTAATTAGGTTTTCGAAGGAAAGAATTGATTGCAATTGGTGTTACTAAATATATTTGGATGTAGTCATATCATTCAGCTATGCTGGAAGAAGAACCAACACCTTTCGCAAATCAGGCTGCGAATACCTGACACTAATAACGACAACATACAATGCACAATGGGGTATACGATCCCAATCTACAAGTTTTGCTGGGTTTAAGGGCTAGTAATTTCTGCAATGAGAGAATTCCATGACCGAAGCATTTCAAGGGATTCGAATACTTAGGTAGTACCGAACTGGCATGGTTTGAGGGAGAAGTAAGATGGGGAGGTTAGAGTTAGTTAGCACTATAGTTGACTGAATATCATAGCTATTACATAAAAATAGACTTGTTTCAATAATAATAAAATACAATATCAATTCAATCGACTTTGATATATTATTTCATACATGAGCGACTAATTTATCTGAAGGACTTTTTTCTGATACGAGCACATGAACACAATTACGTTCTACAAATTTCCTTTCGAGGGAATTGAAATATACAGATTTTGAAGACAAGTTCAACTATTACTAAAATGTTTCGACAATGTTCCACAAAGGCAGACATACAGCTTATTTAACATGTGAATTTTTGATGTGATGTAAAATGTAACACTTGTATAAGTGTTGATGATTCTGACGTATACAGTATCTGAGAAATGCTACAGCATGAACAAATCCACGTAAGTCTACTTCTTATCGAATGAATAACACCCTAGGGACAACTATTGGTACACATAAAACATTCAGTAGATATTTTCCACCTTAATCCACTTATAATTTCTGAATTGAAAATAAATTATTATTCTTATCTTAAGTTTTTAGCTTATACCCCACTGAAGATAGTTATAGAGGATTGCTGACATCCAGTTACATGGTGGTCTAAAATGATGAAATTTCTTTTGGCAAAATAAATAAAGATAACAATTTAGAACATTTCAGAGCAGTCATCATTCTTATGTGGAAATAGTTCTTTTGATACTGTGAGAAGTAAAAATCTTTTGACTTCTTTTTCACTTTGTAAATTTTGAATCAATAACTATCACATTGTCTAAGATCAAATTGTCACCTTAGATATAGCAATTATCGAATAAAAATTAACATATGGACATGGAAAACTTCGCTGGGGATCACATATATTTTTGTAGGCGAATCGTTCTCATTCCTTTGCAAATTGCAGTAGTGCCTTATTTATTTTTTGCAAAAGTCATACTGCAGCAATAAAGGCATACAGCCTGATTCACCATAAGTATCCAGTATATATTAGTTGGAGTAACTAAGACTTGATGCTTAAATGAGATTATCACTGGATTAAATCAAATTTAATCACGCAAAACTTAAAAATTGAATTTAGATATAGGATATACATTGTGAAAGTTGTTATAGTGAGGAATGAAATAGAATACAGTATATTTTTTTAACTGCAACAGACTGGGCCAAACTCCCGAATACAATCTGGAACGACGAAGTGGAAATAGTTTCATTTCCACTACCAAAACATTATTACTGTTCAAATTTTACCTTACTTCCGAGATTGCAGTATTCCAACAAACAAAAATGCAACCCACTAAAATTCATCTACATTTTTTCAAAGATCAGAATACAAATTTGACTATTATTACCATAAATCAACATGGAATCAACCATCTGGTCATTAGTTTATCTGATGAGCAAGAAAAAAATATATCATGTTTGGAGAATTCAGACTAATCAGAAAAGTAATCATCAACACATACGGAATATATATATTTATAAATGCAACAATGACACAAATCTTATGATGGAAGAATATACATGGATATCAGACGTGTGTAACATTCGATCATGGAGGACGCTTTGGGTCAAGCCAATTCCTAATATAAGCAAGTTCCGAATTTAGTTTCATGTTTGCAAAAGTACGCCTTAACAGCAACTTAAAAATATGCCATACAATAGTTGATTAAGCGCTCCTCATTTTTCCTGGAACATAGTTTTTGTCGATTGTCTCATCCTGGAGGAACATATGCAGGCATTTTTCATTCTGAGCGAGAGGATGGCCAGCCACTCTGTAAGCAAATATAACCTTATGACCAAGTATTTCAATTGTCTTTTTCCTTAATCATCTAACTCTCAGCCAAGGGATGAATCAGGAACACAGGTTGATTCAAAGAGTGGAAATACTGATCAGATACTCTTTATATTCCAGAATTGAAAAGGTTCTTCATCAACTACAATCTTTATCAGGATTTTCAGTACTATATGTACATTATTTGGGATGCATCAAAGAATCTTGGAAAGGGGTAAAAGAAATTCTTACATTTGGTGAAAACAGGGCCGCCAAAAAGATTGAGAGCACTGTCTTATGGAAAACAATAATACGCAATAATACGGTCAACCTTACAACCTTGAACATATGTCCGTACCTCTAAAGCATAATGAGCATTTGTACTTGACTCCACTTTAGGTCTTTTGAAATAAGATTTCCACTACAAGTGTTTCATAAGATAAATATTCACATGTATAATAATACATTATTCATTTCTTCTTTCAGGATAATATGATAATTTTACTTCTTTAAGTTTTCAGCCATTGCTCCAAGAAAATGAAGTAGCATTTACAAGCATTACAGGTGACTGAATGATAAAGAAGGAAATAATTTCTTTAATACAGGTTGATAATCCTTTATCTGAAAGGCTTCAGACCAGGAGTGTTCCGGGTTTTCGTTTCTTGGAATTTTGTGAAGTATAAAATGGGACATCTTGGGGGAAGGATTCGAGCTAAAACAAGTTGTTCATTTACATTTCCTAATACACCTTATACATGTACAACACAGATTTTCTGTCACCCGTGGCTCTTTTGCAGTGCCCCGAATTATCCGTTTTGCCATTCAAACAGAGGCTCTCCCATATCACTGAATCACTGTCGGGAACTAAATCAAATATTAAATGGAATACAGTGGTGCCTCGTAGTTCGAACGATTTCGAGCTCTCTAGACTTCGAACGCTAAATTTGAAATAAATGTATGTTTGTGAAAGACAGCATGTTGTTTTTTGCGGTGAGTGTTCGAATTTAACGTGGTAATAAATTATATTGATATGTGCCAATGATCATGACATGCATTCCTCATACCCCATTTTATAAATTCTCGCCGAGGGCATTATTTTTTTATTTTGTTTCTTCATGGAAAACTCTGGTAGTCGCTTTCACTGACACGACAAAAACACTTTCGTAGTTTGCAAAAAAAGCTAATATATGTTTTGACACCAAAAAGATTAAAGTTCGTTTTGATGGAACTTTAGCTACCGAATCACAGACCCCAAATTTTTGTTTCATAGATTCTAAATATATACAGGGTGTCCCAAAAGTCACTATACACATTAATGTGTATTTTCTTCTTCAGATTTTTGTCCTTACTCAACAAAATTAGCATCAAATCAAAAGCAGTCTTTGGAATTTCTTTTGGTATTTAAGCATCGACTGGATCCCTTTATTTTGCTTTGGATTTGATGCCGAAGTTTATGAAGGATGAAAAACCTAAAGAGAATGATAGGCATCGATGTGTACAGCGACTTTTGATACATTCTGTAGCTAGCTATTTTCTGAATTCTTTTCCCAAATTCCCCAATCTTATTATGTACAGTAATTTATATATTTTATATTCTGAATTCTGACCCCTGCACCTTTATTGAGAGAGGAAAAGCTTCCATTGTTTTCAAACACACCAAATTCAGTTGTTCGCATTTGTGAACAATAGAATGCAGTTGAAAGGCAGTGTACGAAGATCGATTCACCTGCTGCCGACAGATACGATTAATCAAAGGGGAGCAATTCTACTTCAGGACTTGGCACATGTTATTGCAAGGGAGAGTGATATTCAAACTCTTATGTTTCTTTTGGTTATATGCGATAGGATGTACGCACCGTATGAACTGTGTTGCAATATTGGACAGTAATTAAGCTTTCAAAATAGGTCACCAAGGTATTACTAATTGCTTTCTATGCTTTGCATGGCTATTTATCGTGTTAGATGAGAACAGCTATATTTGCACTGTCAATAATATCAATGGGAAAATAGTGTGTTTTAATGGTTGTGGCAACCTCTAAATTAATTAGTTTCCAAGTATGTTGAATAGCCCATTTCAGAATAGTTGGATATTTGAATCTTAATGATTCTAAATTTGATACTAAATAGCCTTAAAAGTTTTATTTACTGAATTCACTACTATCAGACATGATGTAGACATGTAAACTGCGTATCAAATAACAATATAAAACTGTTTTATCATTCATTTGAATACAGTTTGCCCCCACATAACGTCGTAGATAGGTTCTTGGAAAATGTGACTTTAGGTAGATAAGAAATTAAATGAATCCAATTTCATCATGGGCTAATGATATAAACAGTGCATGTTTAGCGCTCATCATAACAGGGACAAATTTAGGCAAAGGTAAAAATTGTAAAGAGCCTCACCACTTTTCAACTTAAAACCAAAGAATAACAAAAACATTGCATGGCACACTAGAAGTTGCACTTGTTTAGCACTTTTGTATGGCATTGTTTATTATATATATTATATATTTGTATGATTAATTTTATGTATTTCACTTTCGATTTTAACTTCTGTATTTTTGTTCCATCGATGTTAAAGGAAACGACTATTCGAGGTCCCGCTGCATTACTTTAATCTGATAAAAGTAATTAAAGGCTTATTGATGTCTCATGACAAAGGGAAATCCATTCATAGCATGACTGAATAAAGGAAGGCCTAATCAATAATATCTCATAAATAACAGCAATGAAGCTAATTCAATACTTGTTGATGAAAACTTCCAGTCCTTTTCTCCTTTCATCTAAAAACTCCTGATCGAAAATTCCTCCATTGCTTTGAAACGGTAACTGCCGTTTCAAAGCCTTGCCTGGTAAGGGTGGTACGACGATCTGAAGAAAAATTATATTCCAAAATTAAATCAGCATAATGTTTGAATGTATCTACATATGAACTCAAGTTTGAAGTTGTGAACTTGAACTATGTTTTTAGTTCAGACACACAGTGAAGAAGTTTATCTATCTGTTGAAATATACCGTATTATGCTTACAAAATAAGCAGAGAAACTGTTGTGACCACGAAGAGTCATCTGAAGTTTGCCAAGGCGAAATGGAAGCTACTTGTAACTTGTTTATTCAGGCAAATCTAAATTTCAAAAATGTCGACCTTGTGTGTAATGTGACCCCCCCCGATTGGGATTTTGATTTAAGTATAAAACTTTTCACACTATAACATGCCTGAATGGGGTATATGAGTCATCTCTCCAATTTTAAGTTTTAATGAATAGCTATAGAACTTTGAGAAATAGTGGAATAAAACATGCAACATGCTCGCTCCTGCAATAAAACGACCAGATAATTGTTGAAATATGGGCCCCCGTTCCCGGATTGGTGACAGAACTCGGGAATATAAGCAGATTAAACCAATTGGCTCATGTGAAAACAAATAGCCCTATTTAGCGTAAGAATATTATTAATCTCATGATTAATTTCATGACTAATACTCAAGAGAACAATATGTTCCACCTACTACATGAGTTATGCAAGACACTACTGTATTTGAAGGTGATTATCTATAAAACCTACAGAAAATCAAAAATCCATGAACATGAGTATCCTGGACGATCATAATTGCTTCCTCAGATTATGATAAAGATTGTAATTAACTATCAAGGAACTGCGAACATGAAAGACTCAAAATATCCCAATGGTAAGATGGTAGTAAATAATGCTTCCAAAACCATACAAAAACTTTAACCTCATAATAAACATACATTACCACAACTGACACAATGTGGAATTCGGGTACAAGAAATTACGAATGTACATAAAACCGTCGACTCCCGACTTCTTTTTTATATATTTAAATACAGGCACTTCAATGAACGGCCGGTCACGACTACAACCGATGTCAGGACTGACAACACTATGACCGACCGTTATCGTACGTCTATTAACACCACGGCCGCTGTAAGAGAATGACACCTGAGAAAATCTCTTTCGAAACTCTGCGTTCCATTCATTGTCCGTCAGTCAGTGTACACTGTATCGATCGCTGGCCGTTCCCTAATTACAAAACTATACATCTTTGAGGGCATTAGCAAGGATGTTGGAATGGACTCTTCAACCAGGTTGTTGTAACGGAACCTGGTTTTTGAGTTAGCAGTGAATGTATAGGAATTACAGCAAATTATTTATTGACCCTTATTTTGCCACTGTGAATTTTTTCAGGAGGTTCCGCTTCCACTAATAAAAATTATTAGGATTACAAGGTGGTACATTTTTACTGACTGCAGTAACCCAAGAATTGCATCCGAATCCACAGCCCTACTTTCAAAGGTCATCCTCGAAATCTACCTGGAATTATAAATCCACATATTATCATACCTTACTATCTCTTTCCAGCTCCCCTCTGAGCCATTCAAAATCACTGTACCTCCGTCGGACAGAGACTTCCTTTATTTTGAATACCGGAAGATTAGTCTGCGCAAAAAAAACAGTACCTGGTAAAATAATGCCGCAGTTATGCAAGCAAGAAGCAACAAATGTATGAAGCAAACGAATAAATAAACTCAAAGCAGCAAAAGGGGAATCATGAGAAGCGAGGTTATCATCCCCATAATTCAGTAACTGTAAGTTTTTTAATATACTTTATATATATGTTCATTTGCAATCTTCAATCACAA
Organism: Halocynthia roretzi; assembly: GCA_013436055.1. NCBI lineage: Eukaryota > Metazoa > Chordata > Ascidiacea > Stolidobranchia > Pyuridae > Halocynthia > Halocynthia roretzi. The sequence goes on along the minus strand of QRAM01000613.1, from coordinate 1,783 downwards.
ACCCAAAATAACTTTTACACTCCCAAGCCAAATACACTTAACCAGATTAGACGGCGGGCCGCACTTCAATTTCACATCTACTATCTAGTAGTGACTGGCATAAAAAATCGATTTTTGCAAATTAAATAAATCAACCTTAGGGACGCTTCGCTATTCATATAACATCGCACTGAATTCCTGTTACGGGCCGTACTCTATTAAAAAATAGCAGCTTCCCACGGGCCACACAAATTCGGTTGGCGGGCTGTAGGTTGCACACCACTGGACCATCAAAAAGGTAAGATATCAGTCTCCACATACAATACCATTTTTGACTGGAAGGGTCTAAGACTTCTAACAAGCTCCACTACACAGAATGAACTAACCTTCATCTTAACTTCATAGTCTGTATATTTTTGCCTCCATGTAATGCCGTGAGTTTCCGGATTGCAAACTTCGATCTCTAGGAAATTAGCAGGAAGACTGTATGCATCATTCAAATCTTGTCGAGGGGCATCCAATCGTTTGGTGAACAGCTCGTCAGTTGCCATGCTTAATTAACTTTAACTCCCTAAGTACGAGGTCACAGTAAAAGCTGAGAATGAACATGCCGGTTTAAAGAGCGTATAGAGTTGGTTGAGGTGAAATGCTCAGTGAAAGCACCGGAGAAAAGAATTGCAGTTGACCGTAATAAAACGTTCACCCATAAAGAAATCCGGATAATTAACCAATTTATATTGCAACCGCATTTTTCATCGGTGTAAGGTTAACTGCAGTCATCAAACATGAGTTTGTGGTTCTATGTATGACAGAGAATTTTTTTTCAAAATGATTAATAATAGCCAAGCAGCTAGTGTACCCGCATCATGTTTTATAGTATGGTAATATCGGCAATCCATAACCACCGGCATGGTAAAATGTGACCATGAATCAAACTTTGAAAAATTGATAACATACTAGTTAGGATCTCAGCTCATTTATAATTAGATGGAGTTTTGGGGATTTATAATCAAACATTGACCGTTGCATCAACCCGAATGATATACTATTGAATTCAATTAATAATTATTGAATAATTTATACACCATTATATAATAGTGTATTTATGGGTTAAGGCATGTGGTTACATTATGGGAGGTTAGGGTTAGCTAACCAAAGCCAAACCAATCAGCGGTTTTCTCAACTTGTACCCAAAATAATTTTTATGATTGAAATATTAGGTACAAATATTTACTATTCACAGCATCGATTGGTTGCAAGAGCATATTTATTTCTTCACTATTTTGAGCGTAAAATATTTACTACTATCAGTATCGGTTCGTTATATCATGTGATTAAGGCTGTGATAATATTGTCAAATTGCATACCGTGTCGCATATACAAGGAATACCTTATCACAACTCTAACCCACATTCAAATAAACTAGTATGAAAGCTGTTTAAACCACACTAATATATTTTTGATAGCTAAATGTATAATCCTTTATGAGCTATTAATTAACAACTTGGTATCTTCCTTGCGTAAGTTTACTATTATGCAACTCAATTTCTCAATAACAATTTTCTTAACCAACGGAAAATATAGTCCTAGTTACAATTTGCTTATTTATGAACACTATACTTTAACATAACGCGACTCCGCGACCTTGTAGAATCATAAAAAATCAAATCAATAACTTCACAATAACCTATTATAAATAGACCATTTCAAACAAGAATTGGTTGAATTGAAAATTGGCATTCGAGATTTTGTTTTATTTGATCGCTGAGTACTAACACATTTATCTATACTACACTTAAGTATT
>QRAM01000612.1:0-43004 GCA_013436055.1 Halocynthia roretzi | reverse complement strand
AAATTTTTGAAAAAAATTGGAAATAAAATTTAAAAAAATTCTTCCATATTGTTCATCAATAACCAACAAATATAAATATCGCGTTTTTAGACCTCTATATACGATAAAACACGCATAATTCACGAATAAAATACTGGCTGATAGAATCTGGCTGATCACTTCCCCTTGGTCCGCCTCCCTCCTGAACCAGAAGCTTAAAGGGTGAAAGGTGGAGGAATTATAGGTGAGATGTGTTTCAGTGAGAGATTATGATACAAAACAGGCATGGTACAGTGGATCTACATTACACACGATAGCACATAATATTATGAAATACAAGAACACGATAATATGACACAGTTGCGATAAAGTAAAACATTATATATATATTTTTTGAGTTTTTTTTCTCAGTTTTGTTACTGGCCTCACTTCGCCAGGGCATCGGGTTCCTGTAAAATACTACACCACGCTTTTCCTTGTCCATTGTCGAAGTAGCTTATACACATAGTCATCCATTAAATGACTGCAGCTTATTACCTCTTTGATAGGTTTCCTGCAGAATTACATTGATAAACAGAAGAACATCAATGAAATGATTGCGATAAAGTTTATATACATTGTAGTTCGTCCATCTTGTCTCATAATTCGCTTCTAATTTAGCTGAATAAGGTTTGATCCGCTTCTGTCATGTTCGCGACTGTTCGATACGGTGCTATTTTGGTACTGTGAATACGACTAAAATTATGGTTGAAGCTGCTATCCGATCACGTCCGGGTCACACTGAGGCGAACCATGTTTTTTTTTTGCACAATAGAACCTTGCATTATGAGTGACTCGTATGACGAGAAACGTACTTTACGGGCAGCCATTCGTGAGTATTTTTTGTACAAATTCGCAGTACCAGTGATCGCCATACACGTTATACACAGTGGCAAGGTAAAGAGAAGCAATATAAAGTTTCTAAGAATTCTAAGAAATAGCACGTGCTCAAATTACCGGGCTCCTCCCACCAAGCGTAACCTGCACTCGCTCAATTCACGTGTTTATCTCGTAGCGGTAACATCCCAAGCGTTTTGTGCTAGTGAATTTTGTTTTGTTTTGTGCATTTTTTGATTTATTCTGTATTAATTCTTTGTGTTAACCACGGGTTCAATGAAAGTAAGTGTATTACAATAAAAGTGAATAAATAAATAATATAAAAACATGAGAGGAGTGCGTGTAGTGGACATGGCACAGCAATACAAACACTGATAAAACTTAATTAAACCTCTTCATTTCTTGTATAATCACTTCTGTTTTTATTACATGTACACATGTATTGTTCTTTTATTTCTAACTCTAACATTAAAAAGGGCATTTTGCATGGTTTTTGGAGGCTGGAACGGATTAATTAGTTTTCCATTAATTTAAACGGGAAAAATCGCTTTGTAATACGAGCCCGTTCTGGGAACGAATTAAACTCGTAATGCGGAGTTCTATTGTACTTCATAAAAAATCTCTGTTGTAGGGTAATTATTATTATCAAATGATGAGTGTAAGAAACACAGAGACACCTTGCACAAGACGTTGATGCGTAACACTATTTACTGTACACCGTATTAGATACAATAAAGTCATTGAACTGATGGACTGGTAAGATGAACGCTAGAGCAAAAGGGATGTAACATGTAAGTCTCAGAGAATGGTCTGAAGTGGCGAAGGAAAATAATGTGGAATTGGAATGTTAGAATTTCTGGATTTTGGAGAAAATTATTATTGTTAGAGGATGTTCTCGATATTAAAAGAAGCATTGGATTTCAATATAATCAAAATGGTTTACACCCGTCTGGCCCAATTCATACCTTGTCTACGAACGGGCACTTTTCCAGTCCACGCAACCTACCGAGCCAAGAGTTTCAGATATATAGAGCATCATCCCTTGTTATCGAGAGTGTAGCCCATATTTGAAGGTGACCTACATTATCAGGGTTTGAGCAAATTTCCACGAACGGTGTTCTATATTGCTGTTTGCTATGACAACAAATTGCAGTCATGCTCGAGTAAATCTACTTCCATATTTAAACTCGCCGAGGTAGTACAAACATCGTCAGAACTGGCTCGCTATCGATAGTACTAGAGCAAAATACCTTTCATACCATTTCACTGACAACTTGACTTTTCAGAAACTGCAAAATTTTAGATATATGTTACTACGTTTCGATTAGGTGAAATGCTACAAAGCATATAAGTAGTGATGACCTACTTGTTCAAAATTGGTTGCCTTTATTTACTTTAGTTCATCGAGAAAGAGTAAAGTATCATTATTATTAATGTCAGTGAGACTTTCGTTTTAGGTTACCAGTAAACGTGATAATATTTGTAACTCAGATATCTACTACCATTAAATAAAAGGGAAAATAGTTATTTCTCCTTGAATTCACCATAAAGATGAAATCACTATTTGTAATCTGATATTTTAAAGTGCATTATTAGATTTTGGAAGACAGATTCTTAGCTGTGCGTCAGTTGCGCAGGGGATATTTTAGTTGATGACGATAGGCATTTGTAACAATAATAAAGCCACTTTGTGGTAACTATTAACTCTGCTCTGTAAGCGAAGTGTGTGAACTGCTCTCGAGTTTGACTTTAGGCAGGGTGCTTTCAGCCGATAGTTGACAGTAAAATAATTAACACTATTCAATAAATCATGATTATTAAGCTCAGGTCTGTAACAAGAGAGTGTGAACTGCCTCGAGCATGGATTCAGTGACTCCAGTAAGACATTAATAAACTGTAAAATAACTGAATCAAATCATTAACTCTTCAGTCGTAATTGCCCATTCTCAAAGTCAAAAACCTATTAATAATACTGGCGTGATTGAACATTGATACTTATGTGACGAGCCTCAATAAGTATGGAAGAGAGGACATTCACTGCCGCTGACTATGCTGTATTTGGAGTAACGCTGCTAATTTCTGCATTGATTGGGATATTCTTTGCCATTCGTGATCGACGATCTACCGATGGAACAGAAGGGTATTTGATGGCAAGTAGGTGAGTAACAGATATAGAGATACAGTTGCCTGAATTGTCTTGTTGATGTAGGATTATGACGACGGTGTAGGAAATGGGAGTAACGCACGGGACGGCGTTTATATACTTAAATTGCCATTTCACAACTTAATCGCTTCTGAGAAACGCCAAACGCTGGAAAGAAAAAATTATTGAGGCAGTGATTTATGTAATTAATAATGTTAACGTAAAGCAGTTAGTATTTTATGTCAAGTTCTCTTGTGTGGGTTTATAAACAAACACGCACGCACACATGGAATAGAATCGTACTATTTCTTCACGCTTGCCTTGTAATTAACATATGTTGATATGTTTCTTTATATTCATTGAATATAACAGAAGAAAACCTGAACCTGAGAAATTGTAATAACGTTGTTATTTTCTAATGTATTGTCATCCAGTCCACTTCAGAGAGCATCGGTTTTCGCTCTGTTGGTTGAACTCATTCATACATGTAATAGACTGCAACACGTGTAATGAAAGTCATTGACCCCAATAGTGTTTATTTGAATATTGACATGGCTTTAAGGCAAAAGATATTATTTGATCTGTACATCGTCTCATCTGTTGATACGATGACGTGCTCAAAAACCAACGATGCGCATTTCTCAAAACGATCGCCAAAAAATAACAGTCAACTGTGAAACGAATATGCTTAAAAAGGTACTATTTAGCGAATCGGGGTAATCGGGGTCGCAAAGCAAGAAAGAGAATCAGAATTGCTGAGGCGACAAGAGTCGAAATTTTTGAGCGAAACGGATACTGGCACTAGAAAACTCTCTTAGTAAACCATCGTGGTGTTCGTGTTATTCAAGTTTTATTTTGCTATTTTGCGAATAGAATAAATATTTATTGAAATCTTCTCTCGAATCAAAATACTCTCCTCGCGCAGCCTCCTGCTTCCGAAAATAGCGTATAACGATTATTTACGAGATTCATTGCCTATCATCTCAGTCACTAAAGTCGTTAAATATTATGTCTATCATTTAAAGACCGCGAGTGAAAATCAACTTTGCAAGTGCGGTCACGATTATTAACGAAAAATCATACATTACATACGTTATTAATTAAACACAGCAGTGGGTTTTCAGTCGAACATACATGGTTGTCATATCGGAGTTAGGTAATAGGAGTGTTAGTTACTGCTCCTTGGAAAGTGGTGTTTAATAACCTAACATAAAGTGGGCTAACTACAATACCGCAGTCTATAACTATAACGGTAAAGTGGAAGCTGAAAATCAAATATAATGGACTCACACGAATCATAACGATATGAAATTTGAAACTGGTATTAATATTATTAAAACGAAAAATATTTTCGATGAGTAATCCTACATCATACTGGAAATGAGAATGAAACCAGTCATATTCCAAACGTCAAAGGCACATCATTCCCGGGCTACAACTGATTCACGATTCACTGATATTTTATTTATGATTCAATAAAACGTTCCACTAGTGACTAGGACATATTGAACTTCAGCATGTAGTACAGTAATCCCTCCCTTATCGCGGGGATTACGTTCCAAAGCCTCCCGCGAAAGGTGGAAATCCGCGAAGTAAAAACCACATATTTATTTAATTATTTTAATATATTTTACCGTATTTTAAACCATTATATATCATTCACACACTCTTATTTACCTTATTAACCTTTCCCACGATCATGATCACGATTCCATTGACCGGTTATTGAAGCATTTTTTTAACTTTTAGCGCTTAAACATCCTAGTACTGTATGCACGTAAGTTATCATGAAATAAAATATTACATTAAAATACATACAATGCAATATTATATAAAATCCGCGATGTAGTGAATCTGCGAAAAGGGAACCGCGATAGAGCGAGGGACGACTGTATTGCCATCTGTAGACAGATAAATTTTCTCCCTGTTCTGTGGGAATGATATTGGAAGTTCCGGGTATTTCTATTGGCTTACGAACTACCACTCCCTGGTTTTCTTTGTCAAAAAAGAAAGCTATAAATACACATGAATGAATGAAAAATGAATTCAATTTTACTGCATTGTGATTTGTTTGTCATTTAGATCGATGGGCATGCTTCCCGTGGCTTTGTCACTAACCGTTAGTTTCATGTCTGCAATCACAATACTCGGAACACCTTCAGAAGTATACATATATGGCACTATGTACTGGTGGTAAGTTAAGTGAAATCTGGATGTATATCGATGATAATAATAATTAGGAATTCTGTATCACCATTATCACCTCATTTTTAAAACCAATCATCCTCTTTATCTGCGTCCTTATCGCCCCGATAAACAAGTAAATCAAATCTTGTGCTCAATTTACTTTGAGTGTGCTCGTAAAACATGAAGATGTTGAATCACTAACAATACGAAACTACGTAAGTCTTTCGTGACAAACGACTGGGTCGTCTACTGAAAGAACTCCAAATACGATGTATATCCGTTAACGGATACATTTCCGGATTTTTTTTATTCATCTTACCTAACGAGCCCTTTTTCATAATTTTTGTTGCTCTTGGTTGGTTTCCTTAAAAATATAAAAACATACGCCAATTTTATATTATTTTTTGCTATACGGGTATTGGGTATTATGTAAGGTAAAAAACAAAGCAATGAATATGACTACAGGTAAAAAAATGAAAACTGAACAAAGTAAATATTTTATTTACGCTCATACATGGAGGTGAATTTCAGATCTCACTTGAAAATAATGTTTTGTACTTACTGTACGAAAAACATGATACAAAACATTTCCGGATTTTGGAGGTTTTTGGATCTGGGAATTTCGGATGAAGGATTCTCAACTTTACCAATGTATTTAATAATATTTAATCAGTCGCTCGTATTTTCGATAGTATTGAGACCGCATGTTATTACCTACTCACATAGTCTAGAACCGTCTATCGATTGACCTCCTGCTAAATTTTATAGGTTCGTGATCACATTTCTCCTTGTGGCTGTCATTACTTCTCAGTTGTACATTCCTACATTTTACAGACTGGGAGTGACAAGTACATATGAAGTAAGTACGTTTCCTGAATCTGCTCAGTTTGTGAGTGGTCTCATTAATGTCGTCCTCTATTTCAGTATTTGGAAAGACGTTTTAATCGTCCAGTCAGAATACTTGGAACATTGACATACATTGCAGAAAATGTAATATACATCGGAATTGTGATTTATGCTCCAGCATTGGCTCTCAGTGAAGGTGAGAATGTTGCGAAGACTAGCAATAATTGAAGTAAGCGTAGTATCAAGTTGGTGAAAGATGGAAAAATTAAGACATTCCAAACATAAACGTTCTTCGTGCAAAGTTAGTGATTCAACACCGTGAAAAACATCTTATTTTTCCTCTTCTATATAAAAACTTGTGGTGCTCAATTTTCGCCTCGGGTCACTACAGTATCCGTCAGGTAAGTACTATATTATGGGTAGTACGGCCAATACACGTGAGCGTACGCTGAGACTTTTCCATGAGATAAAAAGGATGAACAGTGATGCCTCGTACTTCGTACGTTTCAGATTTCGAATGTTGAATTCATGAGAAATTCCATTTTCAGTTGACAGATGCTTCTGCGTTCGAATTTCGCGCGTACTAAAAAAACATGCACTTCCAAAGTGAATGAATTTTACCAACGACGAAGTTTGAGGCACTGCTGTACTTCCAATATCAATATATTTCTTAGAAAATTTCATCTTAGATTTTCTATGGTAGATGAAAGAAATTCGAAGAATGTTTAGTCATAATAAAACCGAACAAGGAACAGTTGAGTAATGTACTAACTGGCTGTTAGTATGTAATGTGATAAACTATCATCAGTAGTACACAAAAGAAGCCTTGGGGCTATAACGAGGAATTAACTTTGATATCTAGAACTAGACTACGTTTGCCAAGAATCCGTAGCTATGTAGCATCAAATTGCAATAGGGCAGACAAAATATACGTACTGCCAATGCAATACTAAGTCTTCAATGTCCATAATTCCATGACAAGAGGGCCTAATTTTTAGTTTGTCTATGGTTTGCGTGCTAATCCGACGCAGACGTCATTGCATTCTTGTGGTGGTTTGTCTGTTATGGTATACGAGTACTATGGTCTAATTGTCAAAATACGGTAGCATTTTTCTACTGGAACCTTCCGTGACAAAGGGTACTACCCCTTACAAGTGTCCTACTCTACGTATTGCGTAAATCAAGCGCGACCGATTTTCTCTTCTATCGCAGCAACAATTTGCTAACTGTTTCTAACTTTGCTTAAAATTATATAGTATTCAGAGACACTGTTAACAGCTTCTCAACCATTTTCATGTTGTAGGATTTGTAGCGGCAATGCTGCACTTTCAACATCTACATTCATATCACGCCCTCATGATTTCGATGCTGTATCAAGTGTAAGCTATATGTGTGCAGAGTCGACCCTCGTTAAACGGTCTAATAGGTGGGAAGGGTCTCCATTTTGTCCATTGGGTAAACTGATAGTAGGGGCAATAATAGTGTATACGTGCGCGATTTGTATCAGTGTATATGCTACAAAAAGATTGTCAACTAGGGATTTCGTGAAATCCTTATGTTTTACGGCACTCTCTTTACAACAACAAAAACGCTTCCAAGCTTTCGGGTGCTGCATTACTTTTAATTGAAAACTATAGTCTGAAAAAGCTATGCGTTATTCTGATTTTTTTTTATCATACTAACTCACTATTTTAAAAAATTCGAATTCAATTTTTTTATACTTTCAATCGCAAACTATAGTGTAAGAAAGATATGCGTTATTTCGATGTTTTTTTTTTAATATACTACCGTAACTCGCTATTTATAGAAATTCGGATTCAAAAATTTTTCAACTTTAGTTTTGGTATTAAATCGGAGTTATAAACAGCCGGTTAAAGAGAGCTTACAAATTAAAAAGGCTCAATTTGAATTCATATTGGCATCATTCTTCACTCTATACTAGAACATAAGATAAAATTTTGAAAGCTGTGTGATTATTAGAACAGATTTATTATATATTTGGAAAGATTTAGGTTACAACTAGGTTTGATATTTCATTGTCATAGCAGTGAAGTTCGTTTCAAGGTTATTTATTGCGCATCATTACGATTCCTTAGTTTCTATACATATCTCTGCATTTGCTTACTGCTATTTTTATGTTTAACAGTGACTGGGTTCAATCTCTGGTTTGCCGTTCTATCAACAGGACTCGTATGCACGTTTTACACGACTTTGGTATGACATTTGAAAAGTAACAAAGAATTGCATAGTTATCAGTTGATATATAGATTCACTATCTATCATTCAGGGAGGTTTAAAAGCTGTGATCTGGACAGACGTATTCCAAAGTATTGTAATGTGTGCCGGATTTTCCGCCGTGCTCATTAAAGGTAGCATACTGCTAGGAGGATTTGACAACATTTGGAATATTTGCGAAAAGGGAGGGCGAATCGATTTTATACAGTAAGCTGAGATTATATTATTTATGTACATTACCACATGCTATTGTCGTTGACTATTTTCTATTGCATCCAGTTTCGACACCGACGTGAAAGTACGTCACTCCTTCTGGAGTATAATGGTAGGTGGTACTGTGGTATGGCTTGGGATATATGCGGTCAGTCAGTCACAAGTACAACGATATCTGTGCTGTAAAACGGAGAAGCAAGCCATAGGGTACACATATTATTACTTTTCTAACACAATAGTATAACTACAGTTCGAATGATACACGTTTGTCAAATTTTTTCCAGGTCACTGTTTCTTAACGTTTTCGGCTTGTTTATAATCATAAGCCTAGCATGCTTATGTGGATTGGTAATGTATGCTTACTACCATGATTGCGATCCGCTATCACGAGGATGCGTAACCAAGTCTGATCAGGTAATTTTTATATTTCATTTTTAACGATAACGAGCATAAGCATAATTCCTAACTGGAATGAGCAGAAGTTTTATTTTCATCCCTTTTTCATCTCTCATTCCCTTTGACATTTTTTGCTTTGTTAGAATGGGTAATATAGTTCCGATCTCTGTTTTTTCAGCTCCTCCCTTACCTTGTCATGGAAATACTATCAGATAGTCCAGGTGTTCCTGGCCTTTTTGTGTCGTGTGTCTTTTCTGGCAGTTTGAGGTAGTTATTAAGACACACGTATACACTTTCAGTTGCGTTATGTCATGTTTAACCTAATATTATTCCTCTACTTTACCAACAGCACCGTTTCGTCTGGCATAAACGCCATGGCAACGGTCACTATAGAAGACTTCATAAAGCCAGTAACGAAGTGGAAAGAAAACTCCTATACTTGGGTTTCTAAAGGTCTGTTTGCAGTTATTCCTAATACAGTCAATATTGAAACAACTTGGTCTAGCAAAGATGGAAACCAATATATATGCAACTGTATTGTTTGTAGCCGTTTTAACTGTGTTTACAAATGAATAATTTCGTTTGAATAGTCTTGTTCATTTTAATATCACGTTCATTGTTATTATTTCGTCATGTTTTTAGATAACTATAAAAATCATTCACCTGACTTATCAAAAACGATGTGTTTCAGATGTTATGAGGATTAATACAGTGGTAACTCGTACTTCGTACTTGATCCGTTCCAGGAGGCAGTTCGGCAAAGTTTCAAGTTAAATTACTACATTTTCATTTATTTTCACTGTTAACAAAGTATCGATAAGAGCTTGAACATAAGCTGTCGGGGTGGGATTACCGCAATTATAACATGCTGCCGATCACAAACTTACTTACCCAGCGAGCGTATTTTTTCACGCTCGCAGTTAGAACGTGGAAGAATCCTTCGAACTCCTAATCTAGAGAAATTCGAAGTCGAATTCCGGATCGTATTGAGTTACGGTCGTGTGGAGTACGAGGCACCACTGTGTATGTATATACAAAGTATATTCTGTTTTTCTCTGCAACCTAGCTTCATTGCACTTAGTAAGCGCATATTTGTCAATGCTGAAATTATAGCAAAATTTTATATTTCAATCTAGTTTACCCAAATCTGGCTATTATAGAGCAACTATTCTGAAAATATGTTGCAACATGCTTAGCGTTTGCTGTTTTGACAAAAAAACATGAATTCATACTCCATCCGAAAATAAATAGTATCGATTTGACCGGAGCGTTGTATGTGGTTTGGGTTACATTTTTCTCTGTCGGGCTCGCATTCAAGTTCGAGTTTTCATATGCTCCTTTTCTCGTTTCAGGACTTGTCGTGATTTACGGCCTGGCTTGTATTGGAATGGCTGTAATGGCGTCGTACTTGGGTGAAGTACTACAGGCTGCTCTTAGCATTTTCGGGATAGTTGGCGGCCCTCTTGTAGGATTATTCACATTGGGAATCTTGTTTCCATTTAGCAATTCAATTGTGAGTACAGTTTAATGATATTTTCTTTCTTTACTAGAGTTTCAAATTCCCTCAACCTCCTATCAAAATTATGACAATATTGAAGCAATTTAATAATACAGTACTTTCGGGACTTTATGTTGTTCAGCATTTCCTTGATTGTTCAACGCTTCCTGAATGTTAATAACTAAATGTATATTGAGGAAAGAAAATAATGATTCTCTTATTTTCGCTATAAATGTATATATATGACAATGACAATCAATGACCACATAGGCCTATGCAATATTCTCCTTTATATAAATGGGTACTGTAATTTGTGCCTAACCTTATAGTTGTGTATATTGGTACAGTATTTCATTTGACACGTATACGCAATGAATTTTCTCTGCTGATCTGGAATTTTTCCAGTAACTGGAATTACAACTGATTCCTCATCTGCCTAAAACAACGGAACAAAGCAAACCCTCCATGCAAGCTAGTTGCAAGACATCTAGTATTTTAATATTCAAACGAATTTTATCTTCGAAATTCATAGTTTTTACTGCAGTGATGTTCTGGAGCCAATAAAGTCAATAATCCAGTCAGAATTGCTGTGACTCGAATTATTACACTGAGTTAAATGACCAATATATTTTAAAAGCTAATTTACAGAATAATGGTGTTACTTTCTCACTGGGTGCAGTATTCCTGGCAACACATGGAAACCATATATGTATATGAGTTACCGTTCTGTTTCTAACTCAGAAGACTTATTTAATAGGGAGCAGGCGTTGGACTTATAACCGGATTAGCTATGTCCTCCTGGGTTTATGTCGGTAGTAAAGCGTATCCTCCTTCAAACGAATTCGTTCGGAAGCTTCCTATATCCTATTGCAATCAGTCATGCTACTCTGCAACCTTACCTACTGCAAACAACGTAACAACAGCGAGCTACTATTCAACCTTGTCATATGCTACCACCGAATCTATGAATGTGACTGCTATGGCAGACGAATATCCCCCGATTGCAGATTTATACGCGATATCTTATCTGTATCTTAGCTGGATAGGGATGCTCGGAACTGTTGTACCAGGAATCATTTTAAGTCTTCTTACGTGTAAGTTGTCTCATTTTTCTGTTAAAATGTCTTAAAGTGAGTTTTCCTAATGAAATATAAGTATAGCAATGCATATGAAAACGTACAACGCGAATGAAAGTAACTATTGCTTAGTAATGTACGCAGTTTTATTACTATCATATCGTATTATATGTTGATGAATAACATTCTGAAAGATGCGAGTAAACTCCTTTCGGTTTATGTTTAAATATCGAGACAAGTGGAGTATTTGAGTCTGAATTCGGGTTATTAGATGCCACTCAACTCTCGGGTATTCCGAATTCCTATTTTGTGCGCCAAGGCTAAAGCCCAAGTAAAATTTGCCCCCCTGATCGCAGACTCGGCTTTCTTCGTTCATTCATTATTCTCGGATGTATCTGGCGGTCTAGAAATGGCGACGTTGGTTCAAGACAAACAAACAAACTACCCGTTTATATATAGAGAGGAGTAAAATCGTATTTACTTTCACGATTAAGGTGGGTGGCGGCAAAGGAAACACGTTGATCCGATATTACTGGCTCCATTCTTTGATCACCAAATTTTCTGTTGGATTCCTGCAAAGATGCGTTATATCTTGAGATGTTGCACACAGGCTAGCAATGAAAAATACGAAATCGATTCGCAGCAGAATAACGAAATACCGTTGGATACGTACGAGGTAAGTAAATAATCATATTAAATTGAAATGTTACATTCAGTGATCTCATTCTATTGGGTGCCATTAATATTTTCAGTAACATTGCAGTAGTCTTACGTTGAGTGTGTCCGTGAAGACCAATATGTGCGAACAAACTGTATAAAAAAAAAAAGCAAAAATATTTCAACTTTACCACAGAACTGTTTGGGACAAAAATCCGATATAGCCGGGAACACGCGCCTGGAATAGCAATATTATGACATTAGCAGTAGTAAGGCTGCATACCCGAATATCTGGTTGTTACTTTGACCGACGGGACTAATTAACATTTTTCGGCTTCTTAAAATAACTGGAAATTACATGGGTGAATGCACACTGCTGAAATATTTCTTCAGCAGTAGGGTAGTCTCATTGTATTTCTGCCGAGCAAAAAATCAACCTACTCTTAACCTTACTCTTTCACGAGTTTTTGGAAAGGAAGAGGTACAAAGTAACAGCACTAGCCAAGCGTTGGAACGCTATGTTAGGAATTGTTTTAGTTAATCTAATGAAACAAAACTCCATTTGTCACAAATTAAAGAATCCTGCATCCTGTAAAGCACTCTTTCTAATTTTGGAGTGAAATTTAAAGTAATGTACTTCGCCTTTACATGCGAGTTATTGCAGCTTTCATAGGAACAATTGATAAATTGAAGCACTACTGTCTTTTCTTCTAGCACATATGAACTAAAAATGTACCCATTTTTTTAATGAAAGGAGAAGGTTATTTCCGAAAAGAAGCTTCATTCCGGGTAACAATTGGGGCAATTCTATTAGAGTATAGCTATCGTGGATACGGATTGATCCAGAAAATCTGCAAGCGCTGAGATATTCACTATTTTGACAATTTATGGAAAAACATACGACAGTAAACGTCCACGGGATATCTCTGGGGTATCGGAATCGTTTAGATTTTATAAATAATCAACCCCAATTAAGTTTAAAAAATTAATTGTTTTGCAGCTAGCAGCCCTCAAATCTACAGGTAAAGGTAATAGAGCCCGTGATGAAATGCAATGAATTTTTACGGCATGATTTGCATAAATAACTTGCTAATTTTTCCCGAACCTTGTTATATTTGTGCTTGTTCTGATATTTAACAAATTGCTTGTGAGAAATGCTGTACTGTAATTTATATTAATACGGATAATTGTTTGCTAACAAAACTTTCTTTACAACACTGTAGTCACACTTAAGCGTGACTTGCAGTATTCTACGTTTCAGGGCGGATTATTGCAAGTTCAAACATGTAGTCTAATGTACATATAGGAGAATATGAGAGTTGTTCAAAACTTATAAAGTCCTATGATAATTTAGCTCATTGCAAAATAGGGCAATGAAGAATTTTAAAAACTGATCCTCTTTGGCCTCCAAGTAAAATGTTCTCTCCTATATTTTTTTAACCCAAATTATGTTATTTAATAATGACGTTTGTAACATCATGTAACATCTTGCAAAACTAAATAACTGAAATTTGGTTCATAAAGAAAAGTACTCCGCAGGAACCCTTTCACATATTTTGGAAAACTGATTCCCGTAATCGAAACATCCATGGAAGAACTTTCCATTTTTTTGACTCGCGGCTCGAATTTAAGAATTCTTTTCATCTTTGGCCCCAAATGTTTGCTATATTTTACTAACGATTGAATACCGTCCTTAATGGGCGTCGATATGGCCCTTAATCGATTTAATTTTATAGGACACGAAGAAAAACTAATGCATAAATACCCTAGAAAAAGGCCAATCCAGCGCATTTCAGTTTATATGTTTGTTTTACCTAAAACTTCACTCATGAAATTTTACAAAAAATATGGAAAAGCTGTTATTGACTACTTAGAAATGCCATACCTCATGTATTAACCGAATGAAATGTATTATTATTCTTTTCACAACAAATCTCAATAATAATAAATGTGTAATATATATATTTAAACTATTCTTCTGTTGGAACGTTATAATTCTACTTAAATTATTCAGTGAAATACCAGTGCATGTTTGTTTCAATGTTGTTTGGTTTTCTTTCTTAAAACAAGCATGATTTGACCAACCTATTTTGCTTTTTTTCCAATCTCTAATTATATGTTTCTTTGTACTAACAGAATATTAATGTCTACACACCTTCGTATTTGCCTACGGAAAACGGAAGAGGTACCTACAAGCCGCAAATGGAATAACGGACCATTGGACCTAATACCTACGTTTCTTACGTTAGAGAATTGATTATTGTTGATTTAAATAAAACTATGAAAAGTTTAATTTCAATGACAAATCATTTAGCCTTTAATTTGGTCCTTTCGGGAAAATCATTTTTCGCTCAATATTTTTTGATTGTCACTGACCAACATTTTGTAGCAAATTTAATCATATGTTATGCAGTGGCGTAGTAGAGGGGACAGAATTATCGTACCACAGTCTAATCTTTGTTTAAAGGACAAATGGGATGGAGGGGTGGTCACTTACACTTAATTTCTACTTCGAAGTACTGATTGTTATATTGGTGCGCTGAAAAGATTATATATTTCCTGAAATAATGGGTATCATTTTAACTACAGAATATCAGATTTTACTAAACTTATTCACATCTTATTGATCAATTTTGGAATCGAAATTATCTCCCGCAGTGAAATATCTGAAAGTCATCCCTGGTGCGAAATAACCAAGCTACTCTACTGTAATTAACAAACCTAATTTTAATCATATACTGAATACTCCATTTCAGTAACACGGCAATACGACGGTTGCCTCATTTACACAAATATATACAAGACCAAGATCATAGAACAGTCTCTGAAACTTTAAGAAATGCGAAAGTGAATGTATTGATCTGACCTTATACAGAATGTTCCAACAGTTGCTAGAATAATAGAATTTGCTGATGCGTCATATGGAGGATTGACCGTTAATCGACTCGATTCGTGTCAAGAATATACAGGGGAGTGAGTACGTGGGATTGCGAACAATGTATAAAATGTTATGTGATCACCACGTAACTTATAATATACGCGTTAGCCTCACTGCGGAACCAAATCCAGTGTTAGCAAAAGAGCTTAAAAACGACACGAATATGTGAAATACATCAGGAACTGGATTAACATTAAGAACGAAATATCAGATATCACATAGTAGAGAAATCTAGAACGAAGCTTTGAGGCCGAATTGGGAACATTTTAATGGGCTCCAGGTTCACAGCGAAGGTCTGTAAAATCTTAAAGATATAGATTAAGTTTATAGCTCTAAGTTAGAATGGAAATTAGGCAATCAGAATACGCGCTAAAAAAGTGCAGAAGGTTGAGGGTTGAAGGTTACGGGTGGAATTGAAATTTGAAAAGAGCTAGAAAATATTGAAAACATTGTCACCCTAATAAAAACCGCCAAAAAGGAGGAAAACACCACACCATAGTAGCATACATGTCGCAAAGTAAATGACTACGGTACCTCTCTTGTATTAGGCACATCTATTCGATTTTACGATTCGTGATTTTACTCAAAGACGGGTGCTAAATAATCTTTAGTTGAGATAGTTGAATGATGGTTCATGTTATGTTATTACATATTAATTAGGAAAATGTAATTATTGGCTGCGGTTAGTCGTTTTCGGTAGGATTGATGTAGAATGATGAAAAGGGAAAGCATAATCTTATGCAAGTCTGTTATCACCGTGTCTAATAAAACTTCACGGCTTCTTGCGTTTGTGTTGACGGAACACAGCGAACCAAGAGGGTGGGTCGTTCAGCTATTTTAATAGGTCAGCCGAAGACCTCATTTACTAATGACGAGCACTTGGGTAGCTGGATAGCTGGTAGCTGAAACTTATTTTCGCTGCGGATTACAGAGGCACTTTTACTAAACAAACGTTTGGTACTCAGCCGCTTCATCATGGGTTTGTAAGTAATAGGAATGATTGAATAGCACATACCATATTACAAGCTATGAGTCAGCTCGAACAAAATTCCAGAACATTGCATATTTTGTTACTCGGGGCATAGTTTGTTAATTGCTTACAGCCCTTGCAGGGTTTTAACATTTCTTATCATACCGCTATCATTTAAATACCCTAGTTATTGTTACCAGTTGCATATTTAATGGAGTTTGTGCAATCCGTAATTATGCTGTAATTGCAGGCGTTCAACACCTATCTTGTGCTGCAAGTTTGGCAGCAATTTTTTATGGTGTATTACTGTAACAGTAGCAAGTTTCAGTCAATTATAGTTCAAAGGTAAATCCAGAAGATTGGACAACGTACTAACGTACAATTGTAGTGAAAAAGTATATTTCAGCAGGAGTAGACAAGAAGTCTTCAGAGAGAAAATAAAGATTACAAATAACTGTGAAGGAATTGTTAATCAAATAACACGCAACTACGCTATCAGGTTCTGGCAAATGATCGATGTCATAAAAAAAGAGAATACATTCGTTGAAATATAGATAGAATTTATTTTCGAAGCATTTTATCTCAACATGGCGCAATTTCTGCTTTTTGATCTAATCACGCCAACAGTCGACTGGCCGCTCTTGTCTTATTCTAATTGAATATACAATTTCAGACTTAAACTGCAATAATGTGTGACAACGCACGATTTGATACCAAACGAACATTTCATTCTGGTGACTATGTTGTATTTGGCTTGGTGTTAGTTACTTCTTCCATTATAGGCATATACTATGCAATAAGAGACGCAAGAAGGTCATCGGACACTGAAAGCTATTTGGCATCCAAGAGGTAATGCGTGTAAGGTTTTAAATCCTGAAGTTATACTATAAGCGATGCACGAATCATTATTACATGCATTCATGAACTATTGAAAGCAAAGTAAGTGTCACAGGTTACATAATTATTTTTCTCACTTTTCAATAGGAAAATGCATTACTTGCCGGTTGCTCTGTCTCTAACCGTCAGTTTCATGTCCGCCATCACAATATTAGGAACTCCTGCGGAAGTCTATTCATATGGCCTCATGTTCTGGTGGTAAGTAACATTTTTTCGTGTTATCTGTCATAGGAAATGAAGATATGCAAGAACGGACGCTGGTTTATTTCAGCGTGTAACGAGGCGATATTATATTACAAGTTATGTCAACCTGTTGCTAAAGTGCATACAAGGGTTACCTGAAATACGTCTTATTCGTCAACATTACACCTAACTTTTGGAATCTGATGGATTCTAGAATAAAACGTGTCATCAGACGAAATTTTCAATTTATCTGAATGATATAAAAAAAATTGAATGGATGCCCGATATTACGTTCATGTATATATCCATTATGGTATTATATTGTGCGGCCTATTGTAAATCACCCAGCAGACAGATGCTATGTTACACAAGCTGAATCAATATTCTTTCAGCTTAATCAAATACTTTTACCACATTTTTTCACAGGTTGCTGCCATCATTTCTCATTGCAGCTTTGGTTATATCTCAAATTTACATTCCGATATTCTACAGGCTTGAAATAACAAGTATTTACGAGGTAAATCCTTTTGTGAGCATTTTGTCAATCTTTTCATTTATTTGGTCTCGAATAACCAACATTTTCTAAATTTTAAGTATTTGGAGAAAAGATTCAATCGTGCAACTCGTATCATGGTCACCATTGCTTTTATGATCGAAACCCTCATGTATGTCGGTGTCGTTATCTATGCTCCCGCCCTCGCACTAAGTGAAGGTATTGTAAATTAGATATGTTTTATATTACATATGACTGGCGGAGTTACCCGGAGTCACAAATTTCACAATGATTCCTTTTTTAGAAGGATTTCTAGTTTCTAAATTTCTAATTCCATGTGTTCCCTGTAAATTTAGTCACCGGCTTTGACTTGTGGGCGGCTGTTCTCTCAACTGGACTGGTCTGCACATTTTACACTACGTTGGTAGGTTCATGCGCTTAAAAGTAGTTAGTATTGGTATAACGTTCGTGCAGAAAAGAAGTAAACCCAAATTATTACAGGGTGGATTAAAAGCCGTTATATGGACTGACGTATTTCAATTTCTCGTTATGATATCTGGCCTGCTTGCTGTGATAATCCGAGGGAGCATTGAACTTGGTGGATTTACCAATATCTGGAGAATTTCTTCCGAAGGAGGGCGATTAACCATGAATCAGTAAGATTTTGAAACATACAGCCAAAATAGAACTGACTGCATTGGTAAAGCAGGGTAAAGCTTTAGGCCTGGGGATTCGGTGGTATATCACAAATTTTAATTTAGAAATCTGTCTTTTATGAGTAGTTAAATGTAACTCTACATTTCGCATGGATTCTTTATACTTTTTAAAAAGACTCTTCTTTTCGGATATCTATACTCCATATTAGTGCGTTGAATCGAGATTCTGCTATTATTAATTCTGGGCTCTATTTTCTTCATATATCCCTGTTAAATTTTGATATTGGCGATAAGATATATCCTGCGAAAAAAATGACAACTGCCCGTTAGAATTTTTCAGGGAGCATTGACCTTATTTGAACTTTGACCCGAATTACTTTCGGTCTTGATACGTGATTTCAGAAGAAATAACACCAAAGTACAGCTACGCATCACTTAACGAGAACCTCGTTTAACGACTGCTTGCACTTACGACCGTTAGATAGTGATTCTATTACACCTTAACGAATTTCGTTTTTCAGATAATTCATATAAAACTGATACTTGTTAACTTTTCTTACTGTCATCAACCGTCGGGTGACATCAAAACGATATCTTAAGATATTTTCGTGGTCGTTGGAGCGAGTGAGGAGTTCGTTTACCGACCAATTCGCTTCACGAACAGGTTGTTGGAACGAAACCTGTTGGTTAAGTGATGAGTACCTCTTGGTAGTAAAATCAACACGTGGTATATTTTGTAGTCCTATAAGGTATTGAATGCAAGACTTTTACTGAAATTTAGTATTGAAATATACACCTAATAATTACAGCGTGGAAACTGATCCCAGAGTACGTCATTCATTTTGGAGTCTCACCGTAGGAGGTACTTTTCTTTGGTTGGGTATGTATGCCGTATCCCAATCTCAAGTTCAGCGATATCTTTGCTGCAGAACTGAACGTCAATCAAAGTAGTAAGAAAAACTGCAGTCACTATGAAACCTACTGATGTTTATGTTGTTGAAAATATTATATGTGACAACTTTGCAGCGCCCTTTTCCTCAACTTTGTCGGCCTCGCCATTGTCATGTCATTTGCTTGTATGTGCGGTCTTGTTATGTACGCGTATTATGCAACTTGCGATCCAATCACGAATGGAAGCGTTTGTAAATCAGACAGAGTAAGTTTTTTTATAGTTCCCTTAAGTGCCAAAATATTTTTATATTATTTGTTGACGTTTAGAACTGTTTGAAGAATTTATTATAGATCGATGCAAATGAAATGCAAAATTGAAGGAATATTTGTCAAAAATTGGACAAAAAGAAATAACAAATAGCAAATTTTTATTTATTTATTCATGCATGTATAATGTTCACAGATCCTACCCTATCTTGTAATGGATGTACTTCAAGATTATCCAGGGATTCCCGGTATATTTGTAGCTTGTGTGTACTCTGGAAGCTTAAGGTGATGTCAAGTTATCTTCTATACGTAGGTTGTTGTTGTAGTTTAGGCTACTTTGTCACACAAGTCTATAATCTCTGTACTTATTATAGTATAATAAAATGGAATACCGTAATTCATAATTGAAGATCAGATCAGATCAAAAAATCAGTACGGAAGTTTAATTACATTCCATAGTAATGCATGGACAAAGAAAATCCAGGTCCAGATTAGCCCGCCCCCCAACCTCTTGCCAAATTCGCCTGTATGAACTCGCTGCGCTCACCAAGTTACGCTCTCAATATTTTCTTAGCACTACACTACTGACTCTATCAACTAAATTTGAGATCACTAATATACTACGAGAAACTAGTTCAATTAACAAAAATCTATTTAACATTTAAATACTTACTCTTTATGCAGTACAATTTCAACCGGCATAAATGCAATGGCATGTGTCACTGTTGAAGATATCATTATGCCAATCACGAAGTTTTCGGATAAAACTTACGGATGGATATCTAGAGGCAAGTATAAGAATTCGGAATCGATTTTTCGATATCTTTAAGTTGAATAATGCATCACCTGAAACTTTAGATGAACACTTTCTTTTTATCAACTCAACTATTAACTCACAGGCCTGGCTGTATTTTTCGGTTTGCTCTGTATTGGAATGGCCTTCCTTACCTCAAAACTTGGTGCTGGTGTATTACAAGCAGCTTTAATCATATTTGGTTTGGTCGGAGGACCAATTGTCGGAGTATTCACGATCGGAATGATTTTTCCTTTCGCTAATTCCTGGGTATGTTATTAAACTTTCTGTTATATTAAGCGATTTCGATTGCGGTCATCCTATATCAAATACATGTATTCTACTTTAATCTTAACTCGATTACTGATTGTCATTATCTTAATGTCAATATTTCTGTGATATAATGGAACCTCGCATTACGAGTATGATTCGTTCCCGGACCGGGATGATATTACGATTTATTCGTATTACAAAGCATTTTTTCTCATTTAAATCAATGGAAAACTAATTAATCCGTTCCAGCCTCAAAAAAACATGCAAAATGCCATTTTTAAGGTATATTCTAAACGAAATCGTTCAGTTGGAAATAAAATAACAATACACATGTAATAAAAACAAAAGTGATTATACAAGAAATGAAGAGGTTTGATTAAGTTAAGTTATTAGTGTTTATATTGCTGTGCCATTGAGCGTGTATGACGGTCGTGTATGACGGTCGCTCGTACTGCGAATTTGTACGCGTCGTGCGAAACAAAAATACTCACAAATGGCGACTCGTAAGGCAAGTTTCTCGTTATGCAAGTCAATCGTAATGCGGGGTTCTACTGTATATCCCAATATCCTTTTTGCGAATTACCTGTTTAGCGATACTGATATTCATTTGAGAGCCTTTGTTGAATCCCCTGAATCCCCCGATATTCCACAGTATCTTTTAGTACTCTATGTTATTGCTGAAAAAAGATTGTTTAGCGATACTGATATTCATTTGAGAGCCTTTGTTGAATCCCCTGAATCCCCCGATATTCCACAATATCTTTTAGTACTCTATGTTATTGCTGAAGAAAGATTTGACTCCACCCAGAGCAGAACCTGAATTTAGCTCCTACTGCTGTAACGTTTTATGTTATGTTATTTTCCACTCTCTATACTCCGAGTGCAATTCAATTCAATTATTTATATGGCTAGTAATTTATATTCATACGGGGATTTTATTTGAGATTAACTAATAATAATGGCAGTTCTTAAAGTTTGAACAAAACTCCAGACAGACAACGATTTTACAATTTTTCATCAAAATCACATTACCGTAAGTACAAGCAAAGTAAAGTAAAGCAACAGATCGTTTCAATACATTACTTCGAGTAATCACTGGTGGAACAAGAAACAGTACACACAAAACTGATTAACTCAGTAACTGATTTCAATGCAATAGCCAGTGTTTACTTAAAATTACAATTTATTTGTGGAAGGAATTCAAATAATAAGCATTCATTTCTATCATTATATTTTTTCGCTTTACTAGGGAGCTGGAATTGGACTTTTATGTGGATTGATGTCAACAATTTGGATTTTCATCGGTGCAATGCAATACAAGGCAGCACATTCCATAGCTTACAAATTACCAGTTAGCATAATTGGATGCAGAGTAGGAAATTTCTCGTATAATAATATCAACGGTACAGGAATTCATACCGCTGTTTCGACTCCTGCCACCACTTTATTCAACCTTACAATGAATGCTTCTTCGATTGCTGATTTACCAGGAATTGTTGATTATTATTCAGTCTCCTATCTTTATTACGGATGTATCGGATTTGCATTTACTCTTGTGATCGGTCTCCTGATAAGCATCTTTACAGGTAAAACTTCACAGCTCCGTTGAAATTACCAGTAAACTATTTTCATTTATTATATTATCTAATATCAAATACCTCAATTTGGCAATAACTAGCAGCATACGAAACAGTGAAGAAAGCAAAACTCATGTGCGAGTACACGTGAGCTCTAACCCCCAACATATTTTATTTTTGCGATGTAAAATCATAATTGCGTTGACTAAGGCAATAAGGTTTAGTCGTATATACAGAAAACTTTATATATAGTACTTTACCGTACCTGTATGAATACAAATAACGAACTATATATTTCTAAAAGGTGGACATAAAAATATGGCAGATGTAGATCCTCAATTAATCTATCCAGTATTCGATCAATGGATTTTTCGTTGGATGCCTGTTCAGTTTCGCAATTTCATGCGCTGCAATGTAAACCACGAAAAAATGTCGGAAGCTTCCCAACAAAATAAGACCATCGAAGACAATGTAGAGTGTTTTGATTTTTTATTGATTCGTCTCTTTGTAATTTAAGTCTTTGCTAATAGTATTTTCGTTTATTTGTTTTACCGATTTTGGTAAGGTTCATATATTTCGAAAACTCCGGGTACATATAATTAACGATTATATGACGATGATATTTTAAACCGTATTCTTTTTATAGATCCAAATCAGCGAAGCAGATTCGAACATACAACCCAACATCGCTAGCAGAAAAGAAAGAGTTGAATTGGAAACGTTCGAATCCTAAATTTTCAGTTGTAATTACGAACAACTGTAATGATGACTGGTGTCACTGATTCATTCCTTAGGATTAAATTCTACTTTACAGTAAATATTAATGCTTGTACCTATTTAAATATAACATTTATTTGAACGAATGAACTAGTGTATAAACATCCTACTACACTCTCAAAATTTCATAGTTCGCATGAAGTCCTCAGATTATCATCCCAGATATAGATTAAGTACTGTTGTGAAGATTTTTTCATTATATGCAGGACTGCCAGATTGTGTTAATTTCTAAGAAAAGTGCATTTTTTTGAATGCGTGCTTAGTTTTTCTTATTAAACGGAGAAAGTATCTAATCACATATGTTGGCTACGACTATCGGTATGCCCGTTTCCGTTACCCGAAATTTTTGAGATGCACGAGCTGATTTTCAAGGCCAAAGGACTACTGAAGCAGATCATTTCTGATGAAAAATATTATGAGTGATTCGATCTTTCTCGCTTAAATAAAACGATTTTGCAGAGATTTTTGTTTTATTTTTTGTAGTAAGATGTTTTTCCGGAAGTGCTTTTTTTTGGTCCAGATAGGTGGTAGCCTTGACTATAGGTAATGTATCTGTAGTATTAATGATATCCTTGTACTGTAAAGCTGGACAAAGACTTACATATGTGAGTTCGTTGTGATTCATACAATTCAAAATTTGTATGTACTTCAACTGTTTTCAAAATTAATACCTATACTGTCATTAGATGACGATAATCTTCATCATGCGATACTAATTTTAACACTGTAACGCTTGTGGTGCATATTTTTAAGGACTCAACCTTGCTATAGCGAACAATCGCTTAGGCCATTGTTAATGAAAAATTATGAATAAAATTCGTTAACCGTTCGACAAAGCAAAATGATCCGGAAGATCTTTCAACCTTGTAATTAAATCTGATACACCGAATTTCTCAAAAAAAAAAAAACCTGCAACCACGGCGTTCGTAGCATTCGCAATTGTAGCTACTATGTTATTCCGGCAATGCTGACATGTAAATATCATTATAATACCAGATAGATATCGTTGATAACCCATGTCGATGCGATGTTCATCATACAGCTTACAAGCATTTAGCGCGGGGCCAGTAACATATGGTGGAAGGCCTGATATAGGAAATTATCATGTAAGAAATGGAATGAAAACTAATCGTGTAACAAAATGTCTTCTGCGGGAGAGGTAAGTGTAAGAATGCCTGATGTAGGAAATTGTCTGTAAGAATTTATATTCTGTAAGAAATTGATAGTAGTGACTAATCTTATCTCTGAATTTGGAGAAACGGGGCGAGAATGTGAATTTGTAACTGTAATTAAATTGTTGATTGTTCATTATCACCAGTATTATAACGTTCTGCATTATTGTTGTTAGCGTTTATCACTTTTAATATAATAATTGAGCACAAAACGTGTGTGTACTTTCATCTACGTTGTGATTAAGTGTTCTGACAGTTTTACTGAATCAGCCTTCTTTTTATGCCTCGTATGATCACGGAGTCATCTCGGAATAGTCCTCAGTGTATCTTGTTGGGTAAACGTTTGTACCGTAATCACACCTTCTGTAGCGTTCAATTCTAGGTCGTGGGAATGAATCAAAGTACATATCTCGTCATTTCCTATACACATGTAACAATTAATATAGTATGTCACTTGGAACTGTCTTCGTCCCTTCTACACTGACTATGTAGCAATAAGCACCAGCTATTTTATTTTACTGGGAGAAAATGTTTAACCGCAGCTTGGTTTTGACCATAATTGGTTTCCCATAATAGACGAGCGACGATGGACGAGCGCGGTAAATTGTGCATGTGTATTTTCTTAGAGTTCTTAGAAATCCATGACGTCAGCTAGCGAAGCTATCTATTGCCTCTCTTTACCTTGCCACTTTATATAACGTGTATAACGGTCGCTCGTACTGTGGATTTATACTCGTCGTGCGAAACAAATATACTCACACCAGTTTCTCGTCATGCGAGTGACTCGTAATGCGAGGTTCCACTGTATAAGGAATTCAAACTTTATTTACAAATAAACGCCCATCGGATTATAAACGGCAAATGTGTACGATATATTGTATTCTCCACTCACAATGTAACTATTGTAGCTTACAATACAAAACTGTTTTAGTTGGTGAAAAATTATCGAAAATAAAAATATCCGTAGTTTTATATTACATTTTTGATGTATTTGAGAAATTTTATGGTTAAAAATCGCCGCGGTTCGTTCGTATTTTTGATTTTCCTGATCTTGTGATTTTAAAAAATTAAAGCGTGATCATTTACACGGACTACTCACCCGAATATACGCCAATGAGTGTTTTTGAAGGGCCCATTTATAGAAAAGAATTTTTTTACTAAGCTTTAGGAATCTGAAAATATAAAGGAACCCTGAGCTACACCAAGAAGTAGCAAACGCAGTTTTGTCTTTATGTAATATTTTACTTGGGTGCGGTTACCTCACCATGGCAAGATGTTTGTAGTCATGCTGTATTGTAATTAGATTGCATATTGAATGATAGAGTACTGTTTGACATGCGCAGTGATGAACTCCAGTAAGATAGTATACGCATGAATGCAGAATTGCCAAATGATCTTTACTCAGCTTGTTTCCCGACTTAAATACTAGGATACGTTTACACGCACAAAGGCAAGACCGCAGACATAACTTTATTCGTCATGACGAACAACCAAGTTATTTTAAAATAAAACGCAAGCAATATCGTAGCTTCAAAAAATAATGTATGGCTGTTTTAGGATGTACCCGAGTCAACTTCTACAGTACATAGATAGCATTCGAGCTTGAGATTAACGTTTCTCAATAACATGAGTCTATGAACACACATTATATATTTGTATTGCTTTAAAAACGATATGCTTGAATTGCTCGTGAAAGTCAATATCTGTTATATTTTTGTAACTAAATTCTCTGCATATATTTTTTATTCTTGAGATAATTATTTCATGCTAATGTTTTACATTAACATTGTTATTGTTGGTTATAACCGACTCACCTTGGTAGTAGTTTCAATAAAATTTGGTAATGATTTAAGGATTAATAATATACAATGTAACTTGAAGAAGTAAACATGTGTACAGTCTTATGTTTATCGTCGCAGTTACATCATACGGATTGTTAAGTATAATAACTGAGTCAATCCAATATGTTTCGGAGCCATGGGAATAGTCACAATTTGCATAAAAAATAGACCATAGACTAGATCCTAGTCGTGTTATAACACCACATTGACCTCTGCCTGGGGTTGAACTCCAATTCCACAGTCATAAAAGTATAAAGTACAGCAGAGTGTCATTGGTCAAATGAGAGACATATTTTTACGTCCTCTTCTATTCATGAATAAATTGCTAATTTGATGAATCATTTTGCAATTCCCTAAGCCAATCATGCAGTGAATGAGAGGCAACTATAATTGTATGAAGTGATGTCAGGCATGATAAGCAGAGCGTAGTGAAAGAAAAAGTATATGGAAGAGATTCGTTCCATATACGTGACTTGAATAACACTAGCAACAGGAGTCTACATTGTAGTTTCCAGTCTAGTTCCAGGAAAATCTTATTTTTGTACAAAACTAAAATATAATCTGTGTTGATTCGAAGGAATTATAACCGAAATAAGTAATAAAAACCATGGCGGAGAGAACATTTGACGTTGCCGACTACGTAGTGTTTGGGGTTGTCCTCTTAATTTCTGGAGCGATTGGAATATTCTTTGCAATTCGTGATCGACGATCATCGGCTGGGACAGAAGGTTATCTGATGGCGAACAGGTGAATCAATGCAATGCACCGGGTTTAAATAATATAAGTGCTAGTCAATAGTATAGCCTTACAGAGACTTCTTCGATAGATTATTTTGAAATCAAATTTTAGTGTTGCTGTAATTTACAGTGCAGCCAATTTTACATTCTGATAAATTGTAACTTGAGAGCATTTTTTCGTTTCAAGAGTACATTTTATTGGAATCAAATTCATATTGAGGCGAACCGTATATTTGATTGATAACTGTATAATCTTCGTTGGGTAGTACGTTATTATAGCTCATTGCCCTTCCTGGCCTCTTTATGCGCTTGCCCAGTCTGACTCCACATCTGTATAACTGATTAGACTCCATCTTGAATTTAGTAGTATATTATGGAAAGTCAATTAACTGTCGAAACCCAATCACAGTTAAACATTTAGTACTACTAAGATAATTGGGCTTATTGCTACAGTGCAAGAATGGGTCTAAACAGTGCTACGCGACATATTATATTTTTTTGTTACATGTGCATAGGTAATGATGAGATATTTCCTTCAATACATTCCCACGACCTAGAACTGAACGCTATAATATCACACGTATTGTAGTTGTCTTCACCCACTAAGTTAACACATTACCCCCCGAGTTATGGCAGCGCCAACCACTAGGTTATAACGTACACTGCTCAACAACTACAATGCAACCTCGTGACATTTACCAGAATACCCATGGATGGAGAGAGGAGTTTGTCGTCATCATTTTTTCAGATTTTTTTTTTGCTCCTGCCAAGCAGTACCAGCTCACCGACCATTGTCCAATTGCTGGTATGGGCGATCCGCCATGATCTGAGCCAGTTCTCAATGGGGGAATATTTCAGCGACTTCAGATTTTAAATTTAAACAAGTCTCAAAATATCGCATATTTGGATAAATAATCGATAAGCAAAAATTAATTGAGTATTCGTACAGACACTGAGAAGGCGACACTTTAGTTAACAGTGTATTATTGGCCATTGTAGTAATGGTTTCATGTTTTCCCATTTCCCATTTCCCATTGATATATGAGGTCTACTTCATTCTTTTGGATTCGGGTTAGGACAGGGTTAGGTGTATATTGTATTTTTGATAAACCAAACCCTGAAAATGAGGTATATACATAGGAAGCACCAAAAATTTCCTTTCCAGCTATGATTGCAATGTTTTATACACACTTCATCCTAGCGAAAACAACTGCTTATATCCATTTTGTTCGTCTATACTAGCTGTAGAGTTGCAGCCTTAAGCCTAACAAAATGTTTTGTGTTTTGTATTTCACGTACCCATATATAATACATCCGTTTCATAAGTTACGGTAATTATAATTATGTTCCAGGTCAATGGGAATGTTTCCTGTCGCATTATCACTTACCGTCAGTTTCATGTCAGCAATCACGGTATTGGGTACGCCATCAGAAGTCTACTTACATGGAACTATGTTTTGGTGGTATGTAGATCAAAATAACCTAGAAATTTCTATGCATTAGTTAATATTTCACAGCTCAGCTATTTTGAAGTGAACCATAAAAATATTTATGTTGATGAAATTTGTATTACTTGGTGGCAGCTCGTGGAAATATAGAATAGGGAGACTGAAAGTCCTATCTTTACATTAATGTCAGCTGAAAAGATTGATACTCCGTAAATACTTCACTGAGCGCATTCTACTTTCCATGGTCACCGTTTGGCGGTATTTAAAGTATTCATAGCCAGCTTGGCATATTACATGACATTGTACGGCATTGAAAACACATTACCATGCTAAGCTGCCACCAAATGCAGCTAGTAACTAATAAATATTCTACTGTGAGGATGATGAAGTCATACACCTGGCATTGCAGTGTCTCGGATTTCCAGCCCTTATGGCCACTACTACTTATTGCTAACGTACAAGATCATACGTGCACATAAGTATATATAGTAGTTTCATTGTTTAATAAACGATAACGTGAAATGGCGAATTTTTCCACAAAACTTGAAGTTTGAATTTGATTAACGACAGTCTTTCGCAAAACCGAGCTATCGACCAGTGTGTTCGTGTTGCAATACTTACACACACAACTTCTGCGGTACCACATTTATCGTGACACGGCAAAGTGATAAAAATCTCAATGCTATCGTCGTGGACTTCGTGTAGCGACAGTACTGAAGAGTAGTAGTAATAAGTAGTAATATTCCATCGTGTATACAAATAATGATTGAATTCCATGCATCTGACTTACAGGCTATGTAAACGAGGCCCTTAGCATTTATTACCTTTGTTGCTATGTTAATCCGGTCCTAATTCCAGTGCCATTGTTTTGAACCTTTTCTTAGCCCAGGAGATATCAGGTTATATAAGGTTGATCACGTACTGTTTACGGTTCTTGGGTTCAGCTGATTTTCTAAAGACAGAAATTATATAATATTCACCGAAGTTAGTTACAACGTCACAATTTCCCAACGAATCATTGCCAAATTTGGCATGGAGGTACAGACGAGTCCCAGGAAGTGGATGAACAAAAAACCCAGATCTTCCCTCCTTCCGGGATATGAGAGCTCTGTTAATAAAGAATAACACTCTCATGACGACCACAGCCAATGTGCAATATCCATCCGTACATATAGTATGCTCAACAACTTCCTACTATTTTTCAAATATTTTACAGGTTTGTGATTGTGTTTTTCGTGGTGGCAGCCGTTACATCTCAGATTTACATTCCAACATACTACAGACTAGGCGTCACTAGCGCGTATGAAGTAAGTCGCTTATCACCGGTGACCGAACTGCATTTCGTTGAGGTCGAATACTGTAAATATAGACCAGTAAAATTGTTATTCCCATTTTTTTAGTATCTGGAGTTACGTTTCAACCGAACAGTTCGAATACTTGGAACTTTGACATTCATTGCAGAAAATATCATGTACATCGGAATTGTTATATATGCTCCAGCTCTAGCTCTTAGTGAAGGTGGGTACAAAACTATTCATGATCAAGAATTTCACAATATTGCTTACATCAATCTTATGAAATTTGATATCATAATGACATATCTTTTTGATACATGCTGTTATTCGATGTAACTTGATAGAATGGCTGATAGATTTCACAGTTAGGTTGGTATCATGTTACCTGAATATATAGTCCTTATACGAGTCAAATTTTACCATTTAATAGTGTTTCCTGGAAAATATGAGTTCCTATGTTTGATGCTGGTATTTTAAACGCAAACGTTGCTAGATACCACTAATACGCATTTGGAAAAAGATTTCTGTATACATTCCCATGATTTTTGAAGTTCTTCGTCTTATAGATCCGCAATATACGAGATGTGAATTAATATGTGTATGTATATGTATATATATGAAAATTTATGTAAATATTACATAGCATAATCAAATTCACCACATGCCGGTCTGTCTAGGTTCATCACTTTTTTCCTCAATACTGTATAGCACTGTTGTTATATGAGGTATTTTAGAGGTAATGTGTACTGATAAAACCTGTAATGCCCTGGTATTTATCTCCCCTACCAAATGTTCTATTTGATTTGACTAGTTTGGCGGCTTGTTGATTAGTAATAATTAATGTTATCTAACTAATGTATATACTACATTCATTGCCCTTTATATATATATATATTTTTAAATAGTGACTGGCATCAACCTTTGGTTTGCTGTTCTGTCAACTGGTCTCGTTTGCACTTTCTACACGACTTTGGTGAGATATTTTCAAAACTAGCATGATTTTTCGGTAATAATTTGATACATTATCAAAACATATAACATTGTAGGGAGGTTTAAAAGCTGTAATTTGGACTGATGTATTCCAAAGCGTGGTTATGTGTGCTGGATTTCTTGCGGTGATCATCAAAGGTTTAACAATAGAAGGTGGTGCAAATGTGTGGAATATTTGCTATGAAGGAGGAAGAATCGACTTTTTGCAGTAGGCAATTTTTTGACCGACGCTCAGCACTTTAGTATGTTATAAATTTGGTCATACCTAATGTTTGTTTTTTTTTTTAATTTTTCCGTGATCAGCTTCGAAACAGACGTTAGGGTACGTCACACTTTCTGGAGTATCATCGTTGGCGGTACGGTTCTATGGCTTGGCCTATATGCTGTCGGTCAATCCCAGGTACAGCGCTATCTATGCTGCAAAACAGAGAAACAAGCTGTGGGGTACGTATGGTATTTCTTTGAAATGTAGATATCATACATATCAGCCTGAGAGTTCTTACCCTGATACCTGCGCTAGGAAGATGCCCAAGAGGCCCATGGAAACATTTGGCGTCATAACTGATTCGTATTTTTTCCCGCGATTTTTAAATTGAAAATATCTATTGCAAGATGTTCCCAAACATTCAAAATATTCAAATAAAATTATTTCAGTCTTGTATTATTATTAAAGCCCGAGTAATACAAGATTTCCTATATCAGGCATAATTGGCATAGTCGCAAAAAATTTATTGCGAGAAGATTAGATGAGTTGATATGGGAAATACTGGATGATAATTCATTCTTACATGAGTAGCTATTTTCGTTGATAACTAGCATTATATAACGTTGTACCGTAGTTTCAAATCTTCAATATTCGTTTGTTTTTATTCAATTGGGGTAAACTTCCTGATTTTCCCTTTTGTTACAGGGCACTATTCCTTAACGTTCTCGGAGTGTTTGTAATCATAAGTCTTGCTTGCTTTTGTGGTCTGATTATGTACGCACACTATCATGACTGTGATCCACTGACGAGAGGGTGTGTAGGCAAAGCGGACCAGGTACTAGGATGTTTTCACTACATACATTTTTGTACTACAAAAATATTCTCTCATAGTAAAAATATTTAAGAATACAGAACAGCTTTCCGTTATTACCGATTTTAATACAGTGAACCATCGCTTAAAGCGATGACATCGGTTTTCTTCACATCTAACAGGATTCGAGTCAGTATTTCTATTCAGGTCGAGTCAATTCATTTGAATGAGACTCAAGCCAAGTTGTTACAACACTCTAGATCAGCCCTGGACAAGTACGGTCGCGGGCCACATACGCCAATTGGCTGACGTTGACTAGCCCCCGTAAGGTTTAATAGAAGTTGTTTTGTGAAAATGAGATTGAATAAATTACATTTCATGCAAGGAAATCTCACTTTTTCATTGTTTAATAGTCATAACATTTACTCTTACCAGTCACAGCTTGTCAAAACAATGCAATTTACCGCTTTTTAGACAGAAATAAAATTAATGTTATATAGAAATGACTTTAGGCTATTTGCCGGCCCTCCACAATATTTTTTGTTCCTGGAAAGAATAATTGCGCACCCCTGCTGTAGATTGTGCATATATCTTTTAATCTATTAGCGTTAAATTTATTTATTTATTGTTGTTTCATTTCACCTCCATTTTCAGCTCCTTCCTTATCTTGTCTTGGATATACTATCAGATACTCCAGGATTGCCTGGACTGTTTGTTTCCTGCGTTTTTTCTGGCAGTTTGAGGTGTGTGAAGTTTTCTGTACGAGAAGCAGAAGATCTTTGTATCGTATTGACATCATTCCATTTATAAAGGCAGTCATTATTCTTAAAATCGGTGCGTTAATGAAATTGATTTGACCTTTTTTGCTTACAGCACTGTTTCCTCTGGTATAAACGCTATGGCAACAGTAGCTATAGAAGATTTTATAAAACCTGCAACGAAGTTGAAAGAAAGCACGTATACTTGGCTATCTAAAGGTTTGGTTTTGTTCTTGTATATTATGCGATACAGGTATAGTTTACACAGTGGATAGGTGCAAGGCTGAAAGCGAAAATACAGTTTTGCTCGAAAGTTATTTAATATTATTTATTTATTGTCTCATGTACCAGGACTTGTTCTGATTTTCGGCCTGGCTTGTATAGGAATGGCTGTATTGGCGTCTCTGTTAGGTGACATTTTGCAAGCTGCTCTCAGTATATTCGGCATTGTTGGCGGTCCTCTTGTAGGCTTATTCACCATGGGAATCATGATACCGTTCTGTAATTCAATCGTGAGTGCTTTTATTTACTTTTGCATTTTTAATATATTCAGTTCTAATATGGATATACTGTAAAAAACGACAGATATTCATTTTCTTTCAGATTTAGTTCATTTAATCACTTTTTTTTTCTGGGTCTTATAGAGGGCGTGCGACTAGTTCGACTAGTTCGACGCGTGTTGTAATCCTTAAATTTGGTCCCCCTGTGCGTCATAAGCTAATTCCACGACTTGACACATTTGTTCTTCGTTTGTTCAAGCAGAACATTTCTGATCACAGAATGAAACGAAACGAATACAAATCCTTTTCGTTGCGTCTCTTGTTGTTAATATTCAACTCATTTTTCTGCGTCTTTTAATCGGATGTGCCTAATATTGGAATAAATACGCGGTATTTTGTCGATATTTTATAGCAGTATGGATTATAATATTCCATATGCCTGTATTTTTTTTACTTGGAAGTTAAAGTTTGAATTTAAATACTCCACAGCGCGATAGTACTAATAGATGAAAGTATGTACTATTTAGTGAAAGACATATATTTGGCATCAAGATTTGTTTTTCCTTCATCAGAATAATTTTATAATATATATAGAAGAATTACATATTATGAAAATATACACTAGAATTTCCAATGACATTATATACAGCAGTAAATGTAAATATGATGTTTGAATTGTCAATGTATTTTTCTACAAAAGGCTGTTACATTTTAAATATGTGCTGTATTCATATGAAGTAAAACTTTTTAATGTACTAGCGTATATTTAAACTATGGCTGAGCTTTACATTGAGGAAAAATTTTAGACGTTCAATATACTCACTATAACCCAACTTCTAGGCATAGGAATACTTTTTTAACAGGGTGCTGGTGGTGGACTTCTAACCGGGCTAGCTTTAACGTCTTGGATATACGTTGGGAGTAAAACCTATCCTCCTCCAAAAGAATTCCTTAGCGAACTTTCTCTCTCCACAAACTGTAGTGATTCATGCTCACTTGCAAACGAGCATGCAAACAATATAACAGCAGCGTACAACGTGACGAGTGTCAGCGTCGCCGTAACAGCAAGTACAACCCAAGAATACCCTGGAATAGCAAATCTTTATGCTATATCATATTTGTATCTGGGTTGCATAGGATTGCTTGGAACTGTCATCATAGGAATGATTCTAAGTCTTTTGTCAGGTAAGTGCACTATGATAGCTAGACTACAAACTAATAGTCAGAGAGCTGATTGGGAGGGTGGTGAAGCTTGACTCTCAGTGTGGGGCAAAACTGTAACCTATATTAAACTTAAGATATGTCTCTAAGACTTCATAAAGTACTTTACTTCCAAACGTATTTGTAAAGGTGTATTTTACATTTTCCACGGGACTGGAGTACGCCGGCACAGTAGACAGGATTTCAAGCCTTTCCTTTTATTAAGACATGCGTTTTGCAGACGGGAAGAATGATAGATCACAATTTGCCAATGCTAGTGCGATAGACCATGTTTTGCAGATTCTGCAAATTTAGATTTAGCGAAGAGCAATTAGTAAACTGGATATATATATATGTCTCATAAAAGGGCAATTCAAGACTTAAATTTACAACTATTTGTTAACGAAATGGGTAAATAATATATTTTCAACTAAGGTGGATGGAAACAAAGGAAGAATGTCGATCCAAAACTCTTGACACCGTTTTTTGATCATCTCATGTTTCGTTGGATTCCAGAAAAGATACGATATTATTTGGGATGTTGCATTGATCAGAAATATGGTGACGTCGAGAAAATAAGGAAAATAAAAAATGAAGTGGCTGTTGAAATATACGAGGTAAGTGAATTTAACATAACTTTGTGATGATCTGAAAGTGACTTTCAATTTTTTTTTCTTATAACATTGGAATTTACGAAACGTAGAATATGTACCATCTATTTCTCAACAGCGAATGACTTTGCATTCCTTTCAAAATTATCAAACTAGTTACACATGCTGTACAACAACATTGAACTGTAACAGAGTTTTACATTGAAACGTTTCTATCATGCTCCAAAGATAATGGAGATATGAAAACTATTACTCATATAGGTGATTGATGTGAAAAAATTGTAATTGATGAATATTTAATACATGACATCGGTTGATTTGGCAAAGCACCGAATACGATGTTACCAGAGTATCGTTTGCATACCTGTAGCTAAGAACATATATAAGGATATTCGCTTATATTAACCTAGATTTTGAGATTCGCACAACAGTAAACGTACTATTTTTTACGTGAACAGAACAGAGATGCTACCTACAAATCTGCTTCCCCACAATCTGGGAACCCTGTCAACAAAGAATCTGATGGTTGGCCAAATACTTCTTTGTAATACTCATCATGTAATATAATATACGAATATTGTACTTTAACAGTTATATATGCTATTGAAGAAAATGATTCGATGACTAGTAAAATATAAAGTCTATTTCAGATAATTGCTAATTGCCTCTTACATACTTTTGCTCTGATCTTTCGTGGTTACAGAATTCCTTTATATTGGCTCTAGCTGAATATCTGAATTTAACATCTTATGTTTCGAGCTTTTATTTTAGAGGTCAAATTGAATCCCGTACATGGGCTATACAACGGCCAATAGAAACTCGACTGTGTTTAACGGCCAAGATTATGTGTTAAAGAGCAAGATGTCTATAGCGTCTAATGCGATATTATACGTACAACCCATTCATTTCGGATTTAGTAGCACAGCTAGTCAGTTATCTATCTGTGATATGGTAATACGAAACGCAATACAATAACTACAAAATAATGTAAACGTTATGCGAATTACAGTACAAAACCTTATTCAGTTATTTTAAAATCAAAAAGTTTTGCATAAAGTATGCGGTTTATTTTCTCTTTTTCATCGATTGAGTAACGCGATATTGTATTATAAGCCTACTGTTTTCTATTTTCTAAGTCAACAAATAAGTATCCACGAAATCTTTCGTTTACTGTATAATCCTGTATAGAAAGAAGTTAATATACCTTTTATTACTGTAACAATACAGTACCGAAGTCAATGAAAATATAATAGTAATTGGTTTCGTCAAGGGAAATTGCTTGATTCTTACAGACATGACTCAATTATTGTGTGATCATTGATTTTTTTTTATATAAAGAAGAATCAGAAAATACGTTGATTAATATTGCATATTTTTCTTTTTCACACATGTACAAGAAGTAAACTAATTTAATCCATTACTCAAACCACCCTACTACCAGGCTTTAGCAATGGCCTTATTTAAAGCCATTGTCAAGCGCAAAATCGCTTATTTATTACGGCAATGTATATATTCTCCTTCTTTAATACCGAGTCTGAAGCGCAATGTCGAAATTAATAAAACTTTCATGTATTGTTTATTATAGTCTTAAGTGAATTTTTACTAAATTTTATAGGTCTTCGGCCATTTCTTCCGGTACAATGGGCGGTAAACTGATTTTGTGTTAAAATACGCGGGAGTCGATAAAACACGTGTAATTCACTATTTTGTATCGTGATGACGTCACAACAAACTGGCCGATTGTAACTTGCTGATGAGTTCCCAGATTACACTTCCACAAATAAATTCACAACGTCACTATAATGTGAAAAATTCAATCCAGTTATATCGTACAGATGCATTCAGTTATCTAATTTTGCATAGGAATAAATGGAAAGTATATTTAAAGGTTGACATAATTTGTTTCGACTGGGCAGTAACCAAATAAGCAGACAAAAGAAACATATCATATAAACTGTATCAATCATCAATGGTTCAGTTGTTTTGCAAATTACCTTCGTACTAAATTGAATGAAAGGGACTTGGACTTACATGTTTTTTTATTTGTTTTGCTGGAAATTTGAAGGAAACAGGTAAAAAAAGAGTAAGTGTAATAGTACCGGTTAGTAAAAAATAATTTCAGATAACCGAATAAGGCCACGGTATATTAAAATATTATTATTGGAAATCAGTCCTTGACATAAGTGACTGATCTACATTGTAATGAAAAATTTTGGAAGGGCATTTTCACATTTTTTTATATGATTGATGTTGCACTTGGCCGATAGTATTCATTAACCGATTCAAATAGCATCTCAACTGAGAAGCTTCAAACTGTATAACATAAATTAAAGTAATACTAAAATCTACTACAATTAAGGCTTCAGATTTTACGAACATTAGCACAATTATTCGAAAAATCAAAGTTCAGTACACAATGTACTACTATGTAACGGAAATAGGCTAATTACTAGTTTTACAATGGGGAAGTATTCTTAGAAATTGTACCTTGGCTAAGTGAAATCTATTACAGTTCAGGATCCTTTATCTGAAAATTCTCAAATCAGAAAGCAGTGATCATCATGTTTTTTTTGCACAGTAAGTGCAAAACATTATTTTTAATGTGATATCTGAATTTCACCTCCATGAAGGAGTGTAACATGACTTTACTTTATAAATGAAATGTTGGCATTTTTTCAGTTTTCATTTTGTTTAGCTGTAATTGTATTCAATGCTTTGTTTTTATACCTTACATAAAGCCCAATACTTGTATAGTAAAAAAATCATATACAAATGGTGTACATTTTTTTAAGTGTAGGGAAACTAGCCAAGGGTAACAAAAATATATGAAAAAAAGGCCCGCTTAGTTATAATAAATTAAAATATTCCGAAATCTGCAACACTTTCGGTCCTAGAAATTTCGGATAAGAGGTGCCAACTGTATTGTAATTATAGTACCGGTGTTTTTACACAGCGCAGTGAGGGCTGAGATAAATATAATTTATTTACAAAGTGCTTGAAAAGTAATTGAATATCTTACTACATTTAAAGACTGTATTGCCAAAAACATGATACATGTATCTATTTAACAGCATGATTTTGATTTTGGATTAAATCACTATTTCACACACTGGCAGTCTCTATATACATATACATGCTTGTAATTTCGTTAATTAAACTGAAGTAGGAAGTTTTAATTTCGCATTGCTCGGAAACAGAAAAATACACCAGGCCTTATTGTTGAAAGATTACTTTTGTCCATAATTCCATATTGCTCATACTGCATTCATACTCATTATATTTATATCGACCAGCAAACTGCATGAATTTATTTTGGTGATAACCAGAACAACTAATTATAATTAAAGGTCACATTATATATTATATATCTATATACAAAAAAATTAAAGATTTTCTTAAACAAGATTGTTTTGCATATGAGAACCATTCGAGATTTTTGATGAAAGAGTCGAAAAATACTATTTTTTCCTTGCAAATGTACCATAAAAATATTTGGAATAGGCTTAAAAATATAAAGTTATATAGGAAAATTAGGGAAAGCTCTATGTAACAGAACGGAGAATTTACTTATTTTTATCAGTCTCTTTATTATACATAGTCCTCTGGATATTGCCACATGCAGTATGATGTTGCTGCGGTAAGAGTCGATCTTTTTCATTCTCACTCAAAACTGAAATCTGAATGA
The DNA here is from genome assembly GCA_013436055.1 of Halocynthia roretzi. Lineage (NCBI taxonomy): Eukaryota > Metazoa > Chordata > Ascidiacea > Stolidobranchia > Pyuridae > Halocynthia > Halocynthia roretzi. The sequence goes on along the minus strand of QRAM01000612.1, from coordinate 4,930 downwards.
AAGACAGAAATTTTCAATAAGGGAATAAACAATTTTATAGGTCTAACATCACTTGTAATTAAGGAGAGTCGTCAAATTACGCATGTTGCTACTCGTGACTCACTGCACCTACTGCAAAATACCCTATTTTCACAAAATTATTGTTTTATGAATGCTGTGATTCAATGAAAATTACATGTTTGCGTTGGTTGATTAATAAAGCATGTTAAAGTGAGAAAATTTTAATATAGATGAAAAAAATATTATGTACATTGCTGTTTAAGCCATTTCCCGTTTATAAGCTCATGGGTGTTCATTTGTACAAAAACTTTGCACTCCCCTTACCTTATTTCTGAGACTCAAGTACTTGACAGAAAGAAAGTATGAAGTATGATGCAATTGCAAAACTACTTCCATATTGTAGTCATGTGTAAACTAGTTATAGCATTAAACATCAATGCAAAATGTGACCAAAACATGAAAATTGGTAATTTCAGTACTAGCATTAATTTATATTGCTTCAACTTCCTTCTATCTATTTCTCTTGAATATACTTTCATCTTTAATGTTACGTGCATTATTTGTTATGAATAGATGTTGTAGCAAAAGTCGATTATAGTTTAATTTTTTTAGATATAAATAAATGAAAAAATATTATTTTATTGAAAGTATAAACAACAGCACAGTATGTTGCAGTTTTTTTATGACTTCTCACCTGAAAAGGCAAAGACTCTCTAACGACCTGGCAACGATATGCATTCGTACCACCATCAGAAAAAGGACACCAACAAAGAAGCTGAAATCGAATAAATTTCACTATCCACTTTCAATTGTAGTTGTAGTTTTAAAGTCAATTTTGCAAATTGTAATCATTACCATATCACACAAAAATCCAAACGGAATCCATGCAGGTAGCACTCCAGTAGAAAATGATGATACCTGAAATCATATGTGAAACTTTTTTTAAAAAATATATTATTTCTTGTATTTCTTTGAATGAGACAGGTCTTATATTTATTTTTCAACCCAATGCAGCTATGTCCTGCAGATCAAATGAGTAATCGAGGCCTTGGAGGAAGTCTTAAAAAAATTATCATTCACTCTTTTCATGAGTATGACATTGTTCAAGTGAAGTGGTAAGGGTTTTAAAATGTTCTCTGGTAAATATATTTATTTGGTCTCGTTGCATTTTATATCCGAGGGCGTCTTATACTAACTAATTTTTCTTTGTCTTATATCAGGGATATCTAATTTTTGAAAAAATACCATATTTTTTACAAATTCCCAGGAATGCATTTCAACTTGGACACCAGGGGCGAATTTTTTTATTCTTCAAGCCAGAACACTTGAATTCTAATGCTTAAAGTATTTGAACTCTAATGCGGCAGCGGAAAATGCAATAAATTGTGCTGGATTTATTGCTATGGAAACAAAGGGAAACGCACATTCAGATATTGTATCAGTTATAACATGGTGAAAACCTTTTTACAGCAGACCCCATAACTATGAATTTTGGATATGAATGTCTGGACTGTTCTGGTTACACTGGGCGAATCAGCTATGTCACTGGCATCCCAGTATAACCTTGCTTTGTTTACATTTAATACTCTGTACTTCTCATATGCATGTGTTTAGTTGGCTCTTTACTTTATACTGAACTGTTTGAATAAGCATATATTTCAGTGTGTTGCTGGATTTTCATTCACCACCCTATTGCTCATCACAATACAGGTAAAATTATAATGTTCTTTGTTTCTTTATTTTTCCCCAATAAGACTATATATTATCCCTTGTTATTGATGACTATCGTAAACTGCCTACTAGTCTGTGATAACAAGAATGAACAGTATTGATATTGGAGAAACCTTTGCTAATGAATGTCCATTTCCGTAAGGAAGGAATGTGATCTCTAGTATATCAAGCCATCCCGTTGGAGTATAGGCATAGATTTGCAGCCAATAATCTTGATGCCTGACCTAGGAAATTGAAAAAATAATCTTATCAAACTGGGAAAGGTTAAGCTTTGCAAATATTTTGGTTGATCTCTGACCATCAAACAATTAACAGCAGGAAAGTAACACAGGAGAAACAGTAAATCATGTATATGAATGGTAAAGAATGAGCCATGACATTCCTTCTAAGCATACATAAACAGATGTGGCAATTGGTGTCTAATAAAAAGCGGCACAGTTAGCCTGTGTTTTGAACAGGGCTGTGGAGTAGGTGTTGGTAAAAGTACCGGCACAGAGTAATTATAAAATTTGATACTCTTGCTTTTTCTGTCAAATCATCACATGACTAGGAACATCATTGCAAATAGTTTTTCACATCACATTCCTACAGACATCAGAAATCTTTGTACACAAGCTCCACAGTGCTAGATCCAAACATAATGGGGATATACAACTGGTAAAATTCATATTACAATTGACGTTCATCAGTCATTTCAAACAGTGCATATGCATATACAGTTGTCCCTCGCTATATCGGAGTTCACATTGGCCGGATTTTATATAATATTGTATTGCATGTATTTATTGTAATATTGTATGTATTTTATTTCATGATAAATGCTGTGCCGTACAGTACTAGTATGTTTAAGCGCTAAAAGTTTGAAAAAAATTAAATAACAGGTCGAATGATTGTGGGTAAGATTAATTAGGTAAATAAGAGTGTGTGAATGATATATAATGGTTTAAAATACGTTTAAATAAATTCAAATTGTTAAATAAAAATAAATATGTAGTTTATATGTAGTTTCTACTTCGTTTCTACTTCGCGGATACTTCGCGGATTCTTCGCGGATTTTCAGCGGATTTTCACCGGATTTTCACCTAATTTTCACCTATTTTCACCTATCGCGGGAGGCTCTTACTGTATATACAATAGAGTTTGTAATAAGTGAATCCAAATAATGCAGAGGTATTCGAATTCTGATCTCACCCCATTAGGAAGTGCATTTGACTGCTGTTCAGGTGTAGAAACAAGATTTTTAATACAGTTTAGAATCCCTTATCCAAAATTGCTGGGGCCGTAGTGTCAGATTACAGATTAGTTTCAGATTAGTTTCAGATTTCGGATATTTTCAGAGATAGGACCCATGTTTGAACAGGATATCAAATTATAGTTTATATATTTACCCTGAATATATTCATATATACATTCGTACTAATTTTTTTAATAGATAAAACCATCAGATAGGTAAGATATCAGTCTTCCCGTACAAAATACACTTGGTGGTGAGTCGTGTCAGCATTTGAAAACTTCCGGATTTTGGAGATATTTGGATAAATGATTCTCAAGTGTAATCTATTTTTCAACAGGTTAGAGTGAATAAATATGGATTTCCTCACCTTATTTACATAATATTCAGATGGATGCTCCGTTTCATTAAGATGTTCAATTGCCACAAGTAACTCATCGATGCAATGACTTGGATCAGTTTCAATTTTCCATCTGAAAAATATATTTTATTTATTTAAATAAATTGCACTGATTATTGAGCAGACAACGGTAATCGGCATTATCTGGAAGATTCATCGGTTTTTATGATTGGTTATTCTTGTTTTTTATTATCATTGATAGGCACGTCTATGCAACTGGAAATCATTTGGTATTGCCCCAGGGGTGTAACTGCCCATATAGGATATGTGCTCAATTGATATTAATAAATGGAGTACGTTCGTTACCTGTCCATTCAGGTGGGAAATTCAGACTCCCAGGAACTTTGAAGCCCAAGGAAATCATGACTCCAAAATTACAACTCAGACTACACATGTTTGTGTTACAGTCACACAATTTTCTATTTAAAATCAGTTTATTAGGTTTGAGTTTGGGTAGTTGAATAGTAATTGACGTAGTTTTAATGGTGTATCAAAGCATTATCATCGCTTCACTACCTTTCTGCATGAGAATGGAATTCCTTGACTCCGGGTAGCCAGGTACTTGGCCTTAAGAAGCTTTTCGCAGGAGCCTGCAAAGTAGCAGGAAAACACGGCATTGATATTCAATTACTCATTTATAACATACGTAATGTAAATCAGATCTATAGTTATAACAGCCTAAAAATATAAAATATCTTGTAATGTGCGTAAATAAAACATTGGTTTGATCTTTATTATGCGCCAAAGACCAATTTGATTCCAGCCACTGCAGTAATCCTATCACACAGTTGACTATCACATAGTTTTGGGCGGCAATATATATATTTCTAGAAAGAAATTATAGTTTATATATTTACCCTGAATATATTCATATATACATTCGTACTAATTTTTTTAATAGATAAAACCATCAGATAGGTAAGATATCAGTCTTCCCATACGAAATACACTTTGTTTGACAAATTTTCAGTTTGACAAGGCAACTGTAAAGGGTTAAAATTGGCTGGGACAGATCTTAGGCACGTTCAGCATATTAATTGATTTGGATATATATTTTTTTTTTCACGAATTTTAAAAAATAAAATTTTGATTGCAAAATGTTGCTAGACACCATAAATTAATAAATATATTAATTTTATTCTTGTACTATCAATTCAATTGGAGAAATTAATTATTTACTATTCCGGGCATAATTGGCATTGCCGCCCATGCACCGGCGTAAAGTGATCACACACTTCGTCATCCTGCAGTTAACGCAAATTCCTAAGTCGGAATGAGTATTTCGTCAGAATAAAATGCTTGTATCTTTTGTTGTATGCATTTTAGAGAATCAAGGTTGCGATTATATGATACCTTGAAGCGTTAACTAACGTAAGACATTAAAAAAATAGAAAAATAAAAATTTCACCCCAAAATTTCGGACCCCTGTGCCCCCGGAAGGGGTCTGCTGAAACATGAGAGGTCTTAAAAGGTTTCTTCAGACATTCAAGAATACATTCTGAAAATATCTCCGGGTTCGGGATAAATTTGCGCCCGCAGGAAAGTAAATAGTAAGCCGATACTACCCC
>QRAM01000611.1:0-28995 GCA_013436055.1 Halocynthia roretzi | reverse complement strand
GTACAAGTGCCTGTAAAACCACTGTACTGCTTCTTCCAAGTACTGTGCCCCCTTCTAATTCCAAATTAGCGAGGATTTACAGTCGTCAAATAACTTAATTATAACACAAGTCTGATAATAATATTTCTTGGTTCCTTTCTAATACTCTTTGAATGTTAAAATCGTGTTTTATTGTTTCTTCATAATATAGTTCTTTAGTGGTAAGGATCAGCTCAGAGTTAATTTGATTTCATTTCAAATTCATTCATTACATTTTGGTTTCTCAGCTGCGGAAGTATAATAATGCGGAATAATACCAAATCAATCAAAACTATTTTTGCCGATATTGGCAGAGTCTAATTCCAAGAAATTTTAATTTGGTTATTGATCAGATAGTCAGCACAGCTATCAACTTAGTTCAGAGACCTCAAACCTCAATATACATTATTGACAGTATAGTTGTAGTCAGGGCTACCATCTGCCTCCGAAAAATATGTTCGGGAAAACATCTTGCTACCAAAAAAATAAACAAAAATCTCTGTAAAATCAGATGGCTTATGAAGCCCTGCTCTACATATCATAGAAGTTTGGAAAAGTTGTCCTTTGAAATAAAAAGATTGTGAAACACTGTCAAACCCTGTGGTAACAATAACCTAGATTTTATTTGATGCTTACGAACTTAACAAGATTAAACTGTTGTAAATCTCTCACTCACTTACTGACTTTAACTGGTGGTGCCTTATATAAGCTTAGGAAAATTGGACTTGGGAACAATAGGTTTGGGAGTGACTGGCGTTCAAGCAATTAACTGTTCATTAAAAGGTATTCTATGTTTTGCAGTAGTGGTGGTAAAACCGTAAGATGTGAGAAATTGCCATTACATAAGGTTCTCTTTTTTTGTGTCTGAGGTAAAAACGCTGAATTTCATTTTATTCAGTGTGTTCTAGCTTATGAATAGTATCGGTATATTCTTTCCAATTTTTGTTAGTTTCCTTTGTAAGTAAGATCTGTTTTTAAATATATTATTAAGGCTATAGACCTAGAACTTTGAAATGATCAGGGCAGATGAGGAAAGGATGATTATATCAGAAGCTGTGTGCTTCTAAATTGCAGATTTTAGAAATAGAGATTTGTAAATGACTTTAGAATGCTAGAAAAACAGTTTTGTCACTGACTTCCCTTGAAAAATTACACATGCACGTGCACTTGATAGTACAGTATAATAAATACAGTATTCCTGTCAGAGGTAAAATGGAACATATCCATAACATATATTAATAATTTTTTTAGACTTAATTCAGTCAATTCAGATAAAGTCAGACAGACATGCAATTTTAATTGACTTCAAATCTTTACCAATTAATTATTTTGTAATTGTAATTGTAACTTTATTTCGATTTGTGCATGCCAAAAGTATTAAATTAATTTTCATTCCTACTACTGCACTATCACCTCGCTATTAATGTGCGTTTCCAGATGTGGGTGACTGATGTGTCAGTCAGTCATTGTACTACTGCATTCATACTTGCATACATTACTAAAAAGTTCAACTGTTCCTTGTTTGGTTTTATTGAAGTCTAAATTATCATTTAATCTCTTACACCTTCAATCATGTAATGTTTAATATAATGGTGGCAATAGGATCCGAAATTCTGTATTATTTTTTCGTCACATAGCAATGATGATTTGCGTAAAAAGATTCGCAAAAATCCCAAGAGAAATCATTGAAGCAACGTTTATATTTACCATGTCAAAACCAGAGAAATTCCTCTGGGACCTGAATTCAATGATATTACACGAAATCCTAATGACTTTATTCAGTGAAACATTTTTATGACTATGAACTAAAATAGTCTCTAGAAATGTCTTGAAACCGTTGGTTACCATAACTATTTTAGTTCAAAAAAACGAAATTCATATAGTTACTGTATATATGTACTCCCTCTCTGAAGCAGGTTGTGCTATCAAATTGGAAACTCTGAAAAATAAACCATAGGATATCAATTGAATTATTAATAAAATCAATCCATGTTATTAGTACCCATGTCTTAAATTTTTTTATCCTTGGACCACCGAAGAGTCACTCTGTACCACGTTGCACTTGTCTGATGTACAGCTTACAAACAATACGACTATTACCATCCTTACATCGTACAGTAATATTAAAAATTATTCGTACTTTACAAAATAATGGTACGACTACAAATGGTATGTAGAGTACTGTAGTACAATTTTCATAGTGTAATTCCATAATTTGTAAATTGATTAAAAGCTTGCCTTGTATTTTGAAGTTGATATTATGTTGAAGTTGTACAATATTCATGTAGTGTCATAATGCACCATCCTTACATCGTGAAGCAACATTTAAAAAAATCCGCCTTGAACCAGTACTAAATGTTGCAGTAAGAATTCGCTGTAAAAAATTGTCAGTATAAAATTGTTTGTTTTGCATGATGGGATAGGGGAGCCCACCTGTCTTTGTCTTTATAAGATATGTAAGTCCTTATTATTTTCATTACCAACAGGTATATCGCCGGTTGTTCCGAATATTGTTAAGGTTACTGAAAAACCAACAGAGCCAGGTTTGTCTTTGCAATATATTGAGCATGATTTGAATCGCTTGCTTGATAAAATGAATCATTTTGTTATAATTTGGGAAAGGTGTTAGTAGCATGATGAATATTTTTACAGTGGGCGTACAGAAGGTCAGGGGTCAAGAACACTGGGTGTCTCAATGATCCTTGTCTTTCTTTTTCGTAGTAGATTACGGGGACTAAAAAACGCAACACAAATAATACCATTGACCTGTCTTCTGACTTCAGCGACGCAATACAACTAATACAGCTAATATAGAAGAACTAAAGTGATTTAGTATACTATGGTGGTACTAACGGTATTAGTCCTATTGCGTAGGTGACTGTGGTGACCAACGTTGTTAGTTCTTAATTTCTTGGGCAGCCACAAAAGTAGCAGCAGTAACATTACTTGATGATTTTAACCATGAGGCAAATGTATTCTGAGTTTCAAGAATATCTTTAATGTCTAACTAAACTTGAATTTAATTATTTAATTCACACATTTTTAAATGAAAATATGAAAATATTTCGGTGAAATATATTTGAGTATCCAAGTGCAGCATGAGAAAGCTCAAAGAGTCATATATGTATTCTCTATGGTTTTTGGTACGGTTAGTTTTAGTGGTATGTTCGTCTTGCATGGCTGATGAAATATGACCAGTCAATGGTATTCGTAGTGATATCCAGTTAGCAGTACTTTCACCAGTTGAGAACAGGAGACATTTTGCGAATTATGGTGTCTGCGATACCAAATCGGATTTAAGTTCGAATTTTGTTTTGCAGTGCCTGTTTTGTGTTACAACTCTTGAGGTTGGCAGCACACTACGGTCTTTTTTGTTTGCGCTGCGGTTATGTCTGCCAACATTCCCTCTCCTTTCCTCCCTTTATAGTTTATTTTTGTAGTTGTGTTTTCTCATTATAGTAGGTGAAAAGTTAAAGGCTAGTTAAGCTGATGGTAGTGAATTAAAAACACTTGAGGTAATATGAACAAATTAAGTTCATATGTCAAAGTTCATAGTTTAAGTGTTTTCTTTTTTTAATATTGCTGGTAGTTATTTCTATCTGTGAATAGATGATTAGCTGTTTGGAAACTCTTGACTCATCTGCTTGAAACTGTCTTTGCATCTTCATCTTTCGCTTAACGCATTTCATCTGTCTTTTAGTGTGTAATTAATAATTTGAATCCCCTTCAATTAATTGAATTTACAAGATGAGAATATTTTATTCATTTTATTGTGGGGAGTCTTGAAAAAAATTATTAAAATTTTAACGTAGGGTCGGAGACATAATAACATTCGCTTCATAAAATCATCAAATCAACAAAAGTTATCTCGAGTTTCAGTTCTAAGCGTTTTCTACGAATCATCTTTTTTTTCATCAAATTTGAATCTGAAAAAAATTAAAATATTTCAATTCTAAACAGAAATAATAACGTCACCTCAAATGTTAACGTCACAAAAAAATGTTCCAGTTACAATAATAACTGAACCTGTCGCTGTCACTGTTGCAGGTGTGTATTTGCAATATGTTAACAAATATATTTTAGTTCTAAGCGTCGGTTTCAAAGTTTTCTATGAATCATCTTTTTTTTATCAAATTTGAATCTGAAAAAACTTGAAATATTTTAATTCCAAACAGATGTAGTAACGTCACTTCATCCAAAAAATGTTCTGGTTACCATACCAACCGAACCAACAGTCACTGTTGCAGGTATGTTTGGAAGATAATGTTATGAAAAGCCTCAATTGAACTTGAATCTCATATATTTAATTGCATGATTATTGTTGTTTAATGTAATTCTGCCTTGCTCAAATCTCATTGCCTCGCGCAAAATGAAGTAAATATTTAATCAGTGCGAATACTGGGCCGAATTTAATTGAACAAAGAAACGTCATGAGTCAAGGTTAAGGTTAACGAATGTGAACCAACACAAGAGATCTCATAAAAATATCATGTATTACTCGCTGGATAATCCGCACCCTTGACCCTTGAACCAGCGAACACACAAACACATTCACTTATTGATGGCTAAGTAAAGAAAGCTTGTTCATTTTTCGTGAATTTTTGGAAGAATTTCATTCGTTATTTCAGAAACTCTTTCACCAACTGACACAGAGACAACGGATAATACAACCCCCGATGTCACTGAGGAAAAAGGCAGCAATAAAACTGTCATCATTATCTTATCAGTACTTGGATGTTTGTTTCTAGTGGCCTTTGTGTATTATTTAATGCGTTATGTGTGTAATGCATATGTGAGACAAAAAGAAAGAAAAAAAATCATTATAAAACTGAAACATACTCCAAATGAATGTACGGAGCTAGTTGAATCAAAATGTTGCTCACAAAAAGAATTGGTTGTAGTGGTTAATGCTGACAACGCTATTGTCGTAGAAATAACAGACACCCACGACTCATGTACCGACAAACCAGAATGCTTCCCCCACAATGAGGAGGAGGAGGAGGATGACCCCCAGAATAGAACGGTTGATTCCGGGCATGAGAATGAAACCAACGAAGAAGCGGGTGAGTGTGGAAATAGCCCCAGCGTAAAAGTGGTTCCTACTGGAGATGGATCCAACGCTATTGTCGTAGAAATAACAGACACCCACGACTCATGTACCGACAAACCAGAATGCTTCCCCCACAATGAGGAGGAGGAGGAGGATGACCCCCAGAATAGAACGGTTGATTCCGGGCATGAGAATGAAACCAACGAAGAAGCGGGTGAGTGTGGAAATAGCCCCAGCGTAAAAGTGGTTCCTACTGGAGATGGATCCAACGCTATTGTCGTAGAAATAACAGACACCCACGACTCATGTACCGACAAACCAGAATGCTTCCCCCACAATGAGGAGGAGGAGGAGGATGACCCCCAGAATAGAACGGTTGATTCCGGGCATGAGAATGAAACCAACGAAGAAGCGGGTGAGTGTGGAAATAGCCCCAGCGTAAAAGTGGTTCCTACTGGAGATGGATCCAACGCTATTNAGGCTAGAAATAGTCGATCGAAGTTCATGTTGAGCTGTTTTACTCCACTACACAGAAAATCATCCTTGCGTGAATAATTTTATAATTATTATTCAGACACCACCTGGAAACGAAACAATGTATTCAAGTTATAGATGAGATTTTTTGTTTTATTTTAGTGATTTAACTAAAAATATAGCTCTTCGAATTGTGAATTTCGAGCAAAGATGTCCGGAGATAATATTTTTATGATATTTTTGACCATTTGTGTCTTGACCTCACTCTTCTTGATCGCTCTCTTGATATATTGTTGGATTTTAAAAAAGCAACCTCATGATGTCAGCGCGATCCACAGTCGTGAGAGGAGTGGTGTTTTATTCGAAGATACCGGTTTATAGAGACTGCGCAGAAAAAAAAAGGAATTTGAAGATTAGAATATTGACGACGATTTGAATTTTATCAGACCAAAGTTTTTTTACATACTGTCTTTACTGTCATTTTTTTCACATTTTAGTCAAGAAATTTCTATATTTAAATATCACATTGGAAAAGATATGTTATAATGGAATACTGTAAAGTGAATTCCCAACTTCTATAATATAATGAATACCTGAATATTGTTTACTGGTATATTTCTGTTATATATATATTTTGAGAGATCACAATTATTTCCTAAAGTTCATTTACTACAATTTCTAAAATTAACTATTGCTTTCATTATTGTAACAATGAATCTTATAAAAATGCTTTTATCGCTTTCATTTTTTTTTGTGCGGTTCGATTGTTGTTTCTTTAATGTTTAACTGCAGATATTAATCTTTTTTCAACCTGCTAATGAACTATAGTTCCCATTGCAACGACTGTGACTTCAATAGAAAGGACAATTCGCACGGAATATACAACCACATCAACAACTCCTTCAGAAACAGTTTTCATTCGTACAACTGCAACAAATTATCGCCAACTAACAACTTTAAGTTTTGCTACTGACATGGAGAAAAGTATTATTTTATTTTTTGGAATTTTTGTTGGAAATTTGAAAAAATTTCATGGTGTGGTCTGGTAGTATGTCGTTGTTTTAATATTGAATGCATTTGAGTTTATTACAGGTGCGTTGGTGCAGTACCAAACTCATGAATCGACCCTCGTTAAAAAGGACTAATAGGGGGCTGGGGGTGTCTGTTTTAGCCGATTGTCGGAATTTATGGATGGTGGGGGGATAATGATGTCTACGTGTACGATGTTGGAAATATATATACACTTAACAACATGATATACAGTAACAAAATGACTGAAAATACTGTAAACCGTAAGATTATTTGATAGGTGAGAGAAAAAAACGTTCACTAAATAAAATGTACTCTAGAAAAATAAATGTACTATTTCCAAGCTTTACTACACATAGGATTCAATATCTTAATCTTGTACATTGTCCTGTTTATTTTCTCTTGTATGTCTTGCAGGTGACCATCACTCAGTGATGACAACTCCTCCAGATCCTCGGAATCAAACTCCTGATTCAGGCGTTGACAAGAGCAAAGGTAATGTAATTTTCATTTCCGTCTCTAATTTGGTGAAGATCCGTTGAGTAATAGCGATGCTGCTTCAAGACAAACTTTCGTGTTTATTATTAAATAGGACCAAAATTAATTTAAAAAGAACCCTGGGACCCCTATCTTTAGAAGTTATAAGAACCCCTATTTGAAAAAAAAGTTAACCATATCAAACCATCTTAACCACGCAAATTTTCAGAGCGCTGCATCAAGAGCCGCAGGAGTTATTCGAACACAAACATATATGTTTTTTTATTGATTTAACTTTGTATTAAATATTCCAGTAACACGTCCGATCGATGGAAGAATGATTATTCCAACTCCACAGCAGTCAACGACATCCGAACCAACGACCTCCGATGCCACTGGGACGAATATTGCCGTGTTTCTTCCATTTCTCTGCTTTACTTTTGCAGTGAAAATATTGCTGTAATAGACTGTGAGCATGGTAGTGCCGATTATTACTGTAAATGTATTATCGTTATTATGAGTGATTTCTGACTACTGTATTTGATGTACTAGACCACTGTATTCGTCGAAAATCTTCATTACCCTGTATACCAGGGGTCTTCAAACTTTCTTATAAACGGGCCGGATTATAAATTATTTTAGTTTCGCGGCCAAACAAAGAATTTGTGAATCTTGCCATGGTCGTACCAACAGCGCTACTCCACTGATATTTCAATTGTTTTTAGTTTTAAAACCTTGCCTCGTAGAAATTCTGTAGAATTAGTAACTCTTTTTCCTCAACTGTGATCGTATCAGAGATATTTTTTATAACTTTTCTTGCCTGTAAGGAGACCTACAATATTAACATAAAGAAACTTGATGGTGTAATTTCATACTGCACTGAATCAAATTTCCTACTTAATTGTAAAAGGGTTTTATTATTGCAGTTTTATTAACCATATACACCATAATCTTATATTATCTAATCGTTTGTTAAGTAGATTCATTTATGCCTTTTATTGTTTAGTTTTGAGTTGATTTGCCTGAGTTAGTTGATCTGTACAACTTTTGCAATATTCATTTTTCACTTCATCCCTGTTATAATGAGCTCTTAAAGTACACTGTTTATATCATTGAGTCAATGGTAAAATTGGTTTCGTTCAATGTCGTTCCCCTTAAATTCTCACTCTTCAAGAACCTATCCATGACATTATGCGGGGACCGACTGTATTTGAAACAAAACAATTTTGTTCCATGCTTCTAACTCATATGGAAAAACATGAAAATATACTGGTAGGTTACAAACTGAACCTGTGATAATATAACAATGCACTGCACTGTCTGATTTTCTATTGTATCTCTCTATATATATTGGTAGATCATAGTCTTTGTTACATGATAGTGGTTAATATTTCTTGCCTATTGGGATTCGTTTTCTGTCAGAAATAAAATTTAGATTCAAGATGTCGATGTCAAAATTACTGCCAAATATTACTGAGGAAACTGAGGAGATTGCCCAGGAATCCTAGATGTTCGGATATGCCACAAGTTTGGATAATCAAGGTTTGAATTTTCAGCACTTTCAGTTGGATACTTTTTTTGCATGATAGTCTTAGGCTGTATTTGTGAATGAAATTCGTGTCCGTCTGTCCGGAAGGTTTTTATTGGGGTTTTACTTCACCCAAAATGGGGGACGAGTACCTGGATTTATGCTAGTTTGAATTGGTGGTTTTATTTGAAAGATTTGGTATTCTCATGAAATTGGGTTATTTATTTATCAGTTTACTCTTCGGTTAGTAGCTGATTTGGTATGACGTGTTTTCTGTGGTTCCGTGTTTCAGAACAACTAATATTTAGGTGTTTACTTATAAAAAAATCGATTCCTTTATATAAAGTTTTGATGTTTCGTTTCATTCTAGAGTGGAAGAGATTATTATCGCTGATAATGTTATCAATCGGTTATTGTTATCACTATCTACGTGTCCCGCAACATATTTATTATCACTCAATGTTATCAGCAGGTTATTGTAATCGAAGAGATACTGTTCCAAAGCGATCATGAAAAGCAACGTTAACTGTAATTTTTAGTGTCTTAAATGTTTTACTAGTTCAAAATTTGACTTTCTCATTTTCAGCGTAAAAGCATAGTCTGGTAAAAGTGATAAAAGTTTCAAGGGCAACTCGACCCTGCGATTTCTCTCCGCATGACTTAAGAGATGAATCGAGCCCTGTATTTATGTCAAAAACATTTCCGAGATTCTTTATAGCGACGAAAAGCAACAATGTCTTCAGGTAATTTTACAATTTCTGTGAATCCTTTTCGAGTGAAATAATATTAATATGTGTTTTTTATTTCACTGTAGCATCACGGCCAGAACTTTATCAAGAAATTAAACTTCATACAACGGCGAGAGAGAGAGAACATTATGATAATCTCGCCGAGTTATTTTCAATCATTAAGACTTTGCAAGCATTGGAAAAAGCTTATATAAAGGATTCAATCACAGCAAAAGAGTGAGTTATTTAAACTCAATTCGGTGATCCAATTAACCCACTATTTTCGCAGAATGTGTATATGGCTTTGAAGAAGGTTTTCTGTAAATTTTAACATGATTGGCCTGGTGGAAATCATATTCTGGACGTTTAATTGAAAGTACCTTGCAGGCAGCATCCTTTTGCAGGCAAGAGAGTAATCCATGTTTAAATATAGTTGGTTAGGGTCTGTACTATTCCTAACCCAATCCCCAAACAAAGTTGTATACCGTTGTATATCCCACCCTAACTACCGCAGTGTACATTGTATTAGTTAGGTGAAGGTATGGGGTGTCCTATAGCTACTCTCAGTAATTCCAATGGCTTGTAAGCACAGTTTATCTATCTACAGTTTTTCCTTGTTTTTATATAATGACAACAACAATTTCTTATGTCAACGCTAGATAGTGCTAGAGAATATACCGACCTGCGTTTGCAAGTCATTTCGGTAACGCACTGCGAATTATATCAAATATGATATTTTAGTTTTTCCATTATAAACTCGAATTATATTTTTCTCTTATTCAGATATACTGGTGCCTGTTCAAAACTTTTGGTTCAATATAAAGTGGCTTTCAAACAAGTCCAGTCGGAATTCTCGACTATGGACGAATTCGTGAAACAATATCGACTCGAAGATTGTCCTGCCGCACTTGAGCGGATCAAGGAAGATCGTCCTATCACGATAAAAGATGACAAAGGAAATACAAGCAAATGTATTGCGGATATTGTGTCTGTAAGTTCTTTATTTTTTTACTTTTTTAAATTTAACAAGTCGTAATTTGCGTTTATTCGAAATGAATGCCCATGTCAACTTGCTTGTACTGTACAGTACAATATTTGTGTGAAACCACTGTACTGCATCTTCAAAGTACTTATTTTATTCTTGATTTATCTCATCATCACTTTATCTTGATTCGTAGTTATTCATCACAATCATGGACAAACTTCGTCTCGAAATCAAAGCAATGGATGAAATTCATCCAGATCTCAAAGATCTTGCTGATAGCATGAACAGGATGAGTACGTTGCCGGCAAGCTTTGTAGGAAAAGTTAAAGTTGAAAAGTGGTGAGAAGATACATTTCTAGTTTTATTAATATAGAATTACTAATAGTACAGATGAATTGTGGGGAATGGTGAAATAGTAATGAATGAACTGTGTGTTTCGATGGTATGTATATATAGACTTCAGTTCTAGATCATGGAATGAATTGAAATATCCTGTCATTTCCTTTCACATATTATAACTTCAGTTAATGGAGAAAGTCCTAGTTTGAGGCATTTTTTTGGAAACGTAGCATAATAACCTTGTCTGCGAATGGTGAAGGTCCGAAACATAACATAATAACCTAATATATATAGCTTATATTGTGTGTAAAAGTTTATCAATGATCCAAAGTGATTTGAATATGATTTAAATCGAATTTTATTAATGTCAGGCTGGAAACCTTCAATTTAATGGCAGCTTCTGATGAACTTGAAGAAAGCCAAGTCAGACAAATGGTTTTTGATATGGAATCAGCTTACAATGGATTTAATAAATTTCTTCATGATTCGTGAACAATTACTTGATGTGTATAGATATATATATATTTTTCCTCATTTGCTTCAACTCCCTCTGTCACAGCGATACGAAAGAGATTCAGCTATGTTATGAAACTCCAAATAAAATATTCAATACCATAGGATGACAAATATATATATATATATATTTCTGATGCACAAAATTACCTACCTACAGAAACACTTTACACCGCGGGCTTGCTACTATGGTAATCCAGCTATGCAAAGATAGATGAAACCCTAACTTAACACTTGAAATTAGAATTTCCCTTGGCTTCCTCATCGCTTCACGTCATCAAAGTGCATAATTAATGACGGCATTTTTATTTTAATTGCCATATTTTGTAATGGAAAAGTCGACCCTATAATCTGATGTAAATAATTGATATTTCGTTCCGCTCTCTCACTTGTGAAGTACTAAATAAATAAAATACTAAAATTTACACAGAGTATTCCTTATAGCTTAATCAATATTCAGTAGAATTTATACCGGGTTGAGTTATTCTGGAAAATATATTTATAGTAATGAAGATAGGTGTTCATTTTGCGATTAATAAAATGTTAACTGTCGTTATATTGATGACAATGAAACTTGTATTGCGTGAAGCATTATTCAATAGAGTAATTTATTACCCTTCTACATTAACATGTAGCATGGCAAAATATAAATTTAAAAGTAAGATGTGACAGCTTCATACAAATCCAAATTCACCAGCTTTTATCATAATAATGATGATAGAAAAAAAATCTATGTAATTGCATCGCAATACTAGTTTTTTATTATACGCATGAGTGGTCACATGTTGTGTCCGTTCACGACATTTGACAACAATTTCATTTTTAGATTTTTCTTCTGAAGTTTTTACTAAAGATTTCAAGCTGCAAATATGTCGAAAGGTGGAATCAAACCATTTGGTAAAATGCCAGATCCAGCTAAAGTTGATTTTGATATTCCTACATGGTAAGTAGTGGAGCAAAATCGAACGATTTTGTTTCAAGACAATAATTCTACAAATTGCAAGTAATTCCCGTGTATACGTTACCCAGACGCTTTGCACAAGCATACTTTATGTGATGATGTCACAGGAATACACAAAAATCAATACTCTGCATGAGCCAACAAGAATAAATTTGAATTTGAAATAAGTGATATTTTGCAAAGAAATTAAAATGTTAAATAGTATTTTGATTGTTTGGAATTAGGGTGGAAAATTATATGCGTCACTAACGTCAGTGAAGCGTGTCCAATTATAAGGTATTTAAATAGTATCCATATCCCTGATACCCCTGACAAATTATTCGCAAACATCCTTCGTTTGCACGTACCAACTGAAATGAACTTATAAATTAGGGCCTTGCATACCTCACCCCAATGTAAACTGCAGTAGGATGGGTTAGTCACCCCAGTATACAAGCTCGTTTGAGTTTAGGATTTAGGGGTCTAGGGATAAGTTATATATCACAAAAATCATTGATACGAGTGACGTCATAACATAAATAGATGCTTGGAGGGTAAAACATGTATTTTCCATTCTGAGTGTGCAAGTCCTCTCTGTAGACACGGACATTACCAAATAAGCATTATGGTTTATCTTATCATTTGCATTTTTTCAGGGCCGGCAAGGCTCCTACTGGGACTCATCTAGATGTGATGAAAGGTGATAAGTTGGTTGAGGTGAGAATGAATGGATCTATATGTTTTATTGTAGCGTTCAATTCTAGATCATCGGAATGGATCGAATATCATCTACTTCATCATTCAGAGTGTGTTTTACAATATGGAATTTTAGAGTTAGATGCTGGCAAACATCAACGTTGTACCGGTACTTTTTATCACTGATATGACAAATGTGACCTCAACTTCATCCATTCAATCCTGTCTGATCACTCGTCACCCGGAGCCAACACACATGCCCTTTTTGGGGATTATACTTTTTAATACCATGCTTAAGTTGTATTAATATATTATTTTGAATCATTGTTATATTTTTTTGTCTTGTGATATCCCCTCTTGGTATGAATTGGTCGCTGAATTATGATTGTAAGTTGTTGTCATTACACTTCCATATTTTCTTTCTGAATTGAAATAATTATTCACACTATGCAAAGTTATAACGAGGGACTTGTCTCTATTGACTGCATACATTTTACATTTGTGTTCTAAAACATTTAACGTCAACAATGTATTTTTAGAAATTGATCATCGATGAGAAGAAATGTTATAAATTTGGACGGAATTCAGAATCTTGTGATTTTATCACAGAACATTCATCGTGTTCCAGAGTTCATTGCGCTCTTGTTTATCATAAACATTTGAAGCGAATGTTTATTGTTGATCTTGGGAGCAGTGAGTTCATTACTTTATCTATTTTATTATAATATTTCATTTGAAAAAGAATACTTTATTGCCCCTATTTAAACTCCCACTGAACCACTAACCACAACCCTGATATATTCAACACAACTTTTTTATTTCATTTAGCTCACGGGACTCTGATTGGTTCCGTTCGTCTTGAAGCCAAAAAACCAACACCAGTTCCATTTGACAGTGCGATTCATTTCGGTGCTTCCACAAGATATTATATATTAAAAGGTAAAAATTGAATTCTCAGTCAGTTTCCTTATAAAGGTTGATCTTCTGCTACGACATCAATACCCAATTCGATAAGAACAGAATTTTATTACGATATCTTGTCAAAATTTATGATTTTACAAATTGATATATTTTCTTTTATTACACAGAGCGTCCTCCAATAGTCGTCGCCAAGGATGACATGAAGATGGAAGAGGAGAATAAGTTCGGGCTTCCAGTAGAAGAAGATGAACTCGATGTATGTTCCAAGCTTCTCTTGTGTTTTTAGGGGCCATTATTAACTACAGTGGTGCCTTGAATACTTACGAATTTTCTCCATTTCATGAGACTATTCGAACTGTGTTTTGTGTGAAGCGAATTAATTTTCATTAATTATCAATGATCTGGTAAATAGTTTTTGATTTGAGTTGAACGGTTATACAAACGGCGAGCGGTCTTTAAATGAAAGTAAAAAATAATGGAGTCAAAGGTTTCATGTTCACAATGAATCCACAGCCGTGACACCTTTGAAGAATTATATATGAAGATTCACTGCTTGAATATCTCTTTATCAATTTCAGAATTTGACTGAATACAACACAGCACACAACAAACGTATCACAACATTACCGGTCGATGAACCGACTGTAAAAATGTTAAAAAGAAAAAGAAAATCAATTTCATTCCATGAAGAAGAAATTATTATTAATCCAGAAGATGTTGATCCAACTGTAGGAAGGTTTAGACACATGGTATCTGTACAAGTTATACCTAATAAGGTAATTTTAAATATTGTATATGTGGTATTAATAGTGTTGATTCTAATAAATATTTATTATTTTTCAGAAATCACGAAGCGACCTTTCTGGTCTGATCTCGAACAATTCAGAAATAAACAAAAGATTGCAGGAATTTTATAATCAAGGACTTTATGATTCACTGGAAGAAGGTAATTGTATAATTTTAATGTTTATTGATGCATGATTACTAGAGATTGTTAGTACAAGACCAGATATTCTCAATTAGTGGTTCTCAACATTCTAGAACAAATTCCTAATTTGGAGGGAATTCCTCCCAAGGGAAACATTTCAGAGGAGGATTTGAGATCACATATTGGTAGTTTCAAACTAGGGTAGGGTAGTTTCCACATTCCTAACAGCAGTAGAGGAAAGTGTGACTCATGCTTGTCCTTCTACCACTGGACTATAGAAACTACCCACGCCAGGGGCACATATATTATGTGGAAAGCACCTTTTGAGTCGAACAATCTTGGTAAAGGGGAATAGAACTACTGTTGCACTTCCCTCACTCCAGCAAGGGAAAGTGTGACGCAAGCAATTGTAAGTCTCCTCAAGTTCAAGTTAGAAATCACATAGATTATGTGGAATGTACATTTTGAGTTAAACAATCTTGACATCCTGACTTTTGGTGAAATCAAGCAAAAGGTTAAGAATCATTGAATACTAAAGAGTTTTATAGACAGAATACTCGCTACTTAGATGGGTTCCCTTTCCTGGTCGCTTAATCTGCAGTATTTTACTTTTACACCAAGAAACATAATTGTTTTATTTCAACAGGAAATAAGAAAACAATTGATGATGAAGCAACTACACCAACTACACCGACATCATCTTCTTCTTCTGGAAACATCTCAGGATTCTCTCTTCTGGTTCCTAATCCTGCTCCAGACATTGAAATGGAACCAGAGGTAAGAAATTTATTTTAATTGTATTGCCGAATTTGAACAATTTGCTTTATCAAAGCTGAGGATGACCCACGAGGTTACTAGAACCCCGTTGTAGGTCACCATCATCGCTGTAGTGACCCCAACGTTGTCGATACCCTATATAAAGGCTGTGTAAATTGTGTCTTGCTCGAAGACACAGAAATATCTCTAGCGAGATTCGAACCGGCAACCTTTCGGTTATGAGACTCGCCAACAATTGAGCCTCCGGTCAATAGTGCAAAGGATTTGGGACCCTTGGGTCATCTTGTACAGAATATTGGTGGGGCATAACCCTTCACCGCCTACAATTAGCAGGCTGAACAAGTTCCTTCCTTTAATAAACATATAACATTCCATCTTCAGGTTAAAATTCAAACTGCTCTCAAGGTTGCTCCAACAGTTCAGATACGAGATACTCAGGAAGATGTGAGACCGAGAAAAAAATACGTAAAAGAGGCGTGGCCAGGGCGGAAACCAGCTCCCACATTGTTGATCTGATTGGTAGATTTAAAAATATATATCGGAATTTGATTGGTTCAAACAGTGACTGAATGTCTCACATATTTTCTTCATTTTTCTTGGATCGATTTGTAAATAAACCAAAAATTCTCTCTGCGAGACCAGCAAAGAAAAACAGCTTATAATGGCTCCTGTTAATAGTAATAGATTTACTAATTTCACATAAATAAACTGTGCTTTGAATTCATAGGAATGAATGGTAGTGATGAGCATGATTGCTACTTCAAAACATCAAAATGTATATACTCCCTCTTTGGACCCTACAGACCCACGCAGTTGCGTTGTCAATTTCAAACTTTGTCAGAATTTTCCTAACACAATGATGAACAAAACCTGAAAGTTTCGTTTCCAATTTCCCCGATAATCGATGTAAATTCACGCACTTTTTAACCCAAAATTCATGTGGGCCAAACATATAATATAGAAATATATATTTTTGAAGTTGTAAAATTCGTTGCAGTAGATGAGATACAAGCTTGAAGCAGCTTCATGTTCACTGATGGTCCTTTACTGATTAACTTATAAATTTTCACAGAATATTGATTATGGTATTAAGGATGTTGTGTGTGAATTTGATCATTATTGGCTAAGTAATAATCAATCTACACAACAGCGCTGTCGATACCTTCCCCTAGACTATCCTATCTAAGTTCGAGGGCTTGAAATATGTTGACTACTACGTTGCAAAACTCAAACATTGTCAGAATATATCTAACACTACCATCTACTAACCCTGAAAGTCTCTTTCTCAATTTCGTGCAAAATCTATGAAAATGCAAGTCTTGAAATGCTCGTTTCTGACTCAAAAATTTATCTCCTGTTCTCTTTTCGGGGCCCTCGGTTTTCGGTGGTTCGTCTATTTTTCAAGGACATGAACGTCGTAAGCTGCCGTTGGATGAAAGACAATTCAGTAGAAAGGTAACTTCATGCCTCATATTTTATCTCAGTGCAGATTCATTTATTTCAACTAGTTAAAGCTGTTTAAGATTTTCTTCCAACCTGGTTATTTTCATCAAGAATGAAAATATGGATGTAACTAATGATGTGAAAGCAATTGCCAAAGACTTATCGAAATGGGCAAATGAGGAAATGCATTTCAAATGTGTGACACAAACAGACAATACTAAACTGTCTTCAGATTTATTCCCTGCATGCAAGGGCAGTGTGATGATTGAATTATGGAATGAGATTACCAAGCGAGTAAAAACAAAGAAAACAGCGAATAACATCCGGGATAACATTTCTCTTCAGCAATTGATTGAAGATAATAAAGAAGTTGGTTTTCACATCGAAAACCAAGAAATTGAACTCGAAGCTTTGGAAAGAGAAGTTGAAATTCTCGAACTAGAAAAGAAAAAATGTCAGCGAGCTCTGCAAAACTCGAATCTCAGACTTGCGGATACTCAGGAAACAATTAAACTCCGTCAAATTCAAAGTTGCATGATGCGAAGAAATGCAGAGACGTTTAAGTCGCTGGAATCTGAATTCAGCTCATTTCAACAGCAGTTCGAAGAACGTTCAAATGCTGATTTTGACAAAATGGTAAATACTTCTGGCAATAATCATTGTTATCAGGAGATCCAGATTATTTGTTCTTATCCAGAAGAGAATGCCGGGACGGTTACCCAACCTGCCCAAAGCGATAATATTGTCCATGATGTTGGCTTTTCAGTCGAGAATCTACTAGCAAACTATTCCCCTGATACCTTGGTATCTTCTCTACAGAGATTGACTGAAATCAATTCAGCAAAAATCAAGGAAGAAGAGACTTCTATTAATATTGAAAAAGATCTAGAAGAAATAGAGAAGAAACTTCATCCAAACGAGGATGATAATGAGGCTCGTGCATCTCCTGTGCAGAAAATGTTAAGGTTGTGGGACTTGGAATGTGTAGAGAGGTACACAGACTCGCTTGTTTGCGATCACAATGCTGATAATAGTATCGAGCAATGCGAAGATGTTACCGATAAAATAATTAGAATCCTGGAAAAAATTTACAGAGAAGATCTGCCAACATTGCAGTTGGCTCTCGATGATCTGGATGCTGGTTTACTCCTCGCAAACGTTAATGGTTGCTTAGAATCTTTTCTGTCATCATATACTTCATTGCAGGAAGATTTTGAAAGGAAGACCAAAGAGCAAAGTCATCTGACTCTTCTTGGAGAAAAGATTGACATTTCCAGTGCATCTTTAGAGGCGAATGAAAAAGAAATCATTTTTTTGGTGAAGCATAACTCAAGCGTCAAGTCGGAAATATTCAAGGAACAGGATCGCGTCCATAGTGATGCGATCAAAACTATCTGTAAACGAGGAGGAGAATTGTCAAAAGCATCTCTGGAGTTAGCAGATAGTTTACATAAGCACAAGAATGCATTGAGCTTGGTCAATCTGGAAAACCTGCGAGTTGTTGAATTCAATGGAGACGAATATAAACCGGTGAACGAATTATCTATTAACAGGTTTGGCAAAATATCAAATAATTTCGGAGGTTTCGCATACCAGAGATCCCTGGATTGTGTTAATATTGTCAATCATTCCATGCCGAGTTCCTGCCTGAGTCGCATAGCTCACATGAAGACTGAAACCAACGAATTATCGAGAAGTGAAAACCAACAGGAGAACAGATCCGGGGAAGCGCAGTACCAAAGGTTGAGTGCACACATACAAAAAGCTGTTGATCTTGAGAAGCAGCAACTTGATGCTCACGGTGGTTATTTTAAAACCGGTTTAAAATTGTCTCAAAATTCAGCAGAGCATTCGGAATCGTTTGGAAAAACTATACAAGCTTGGTACGATCAACCTGGACAATACCAAATTCCCTGGTTACGGTACGAAGGTTTATCGTTGGAAGAATGGAAGGAGAAAGTGAAAAATAACTTACATTTTTCTACCGACTTCATATAGTTTTCTAGAGCTGGAACTCAACTTTGATGCAGTTCTCAGTTTAAACAAGATAATCAGGAGAATGAAATATGTAAAATAGAATTTGATTGTTTCATACAATAGGGGTGGATGTCAAACTATTTAATTCTTCCTTTTCTTGGCGATGATTTATTTGTAAAACAACCTCTTTGCAAATTTGCTTGATAGAGAGAAGGCTGATGCAGATCCCAGTTGAAGATTCTCAGGATGATGTTGGACAGGAAATAAAATATGTAAAAGAGTATTTCATTGGTTTGTGCAATTACAAAACTGAATTGTAATTAACTGTTCTGGATTGTGGAGAAAATTATCATTGTTATAAGAATTCGATCTCAATGTTACTATGAACTATTTGATATCAATATAAGCAAGAAAATTCACACTTGTTTGGTTCAATTCATACCTTATCTAGGAGTATGCCCTCGGGCCCATCTGCTAGAGAGCCCCCGAGACTAAGGACTCCCTTAATATAAAATTAATTAAAAGAAATAAAGGCAGAAGAAAATGGAGAAATATAAAATGAGAGGTCTTCTTCAGAACCAAACTTTTATTTTGTTTCCGATATATGCGGCTTATCATTCATTTAAGTTTATGTTTCCATTTGTCATGTAATTTAAAACAATTCTTAGTTAAGAGACCCCCCAATTCTGTATTGCCATGACTCTGTAGACTCTCGATAAACCTTATCAATATTTGTGGTTTTCGATTCATTCCCACGACCTAGAACTAAGCGCCACAGTGCTGCCTTTATTCATTCAAACTACATTTTTTCTATGAAGGAAGGCCTGGGACGATTGCCCCTGTGTAAATCCGGTTAGTAAATGAGATTTCAATGATTTTGTATCTGGTTATAAAGTTTTAATTATCGTATTTTTATATCATACAGGTATCGTCATTCTCATGATCGGTTCTCCGCTTATTATGCTGTATGATTCGATTTTCTTCTGTGAAGTTCGTTTCCGCTGTATTGGATGCTTCGTGTAAGTAGCACCAACTGTCGTCTGCATTGGCTCTGCGTCTGTTACAACACAATTAGAATGTCAAGAGGTAAAAATAATAATTGATACTCCGATATTTTCTACCCACGACCAAGTGAACTTGGGTAAAACGTGCCCTGAAATAACGCGAATCCAAAGGGTCATTGGAAATTTTATGGATAGTTAAATGCTAGAGAGTTTGCCTCATGTGTTTTTCTTTCAGGAGTTCTCGATATATATTCGGATTAAAAACAGTAATCTATCTATGTATAAAATTACAGACATCATTAACCAGTCCTCCCATCCATAAGCGACTCGAAACGATCTAACAACGAAGTTTTCTGCTTTGCGTTCGTTCAATAATCACCAGGTCCGAATATTTCAGACTGTTTTGCTCGAATTTGGGCGACATATTAAAACCGTTTAATAGTTTATTAGGTAAGCCAATTTATGGCCAAGACTTCACTGTATTTAATATTTTATACTACTAAGATAACCAGTGCTTACTGCTCCATAGTCAAAGAGAGCTTGGAGTCTCCATAGTCAAGGGTCTGAACAGCGCTATATATTATATTCGTTGTTACATGTGTATAGGAAATAATATGTTATGTACTTTGATCAATTTGCATGATCTAGAATTGAGCGCTCTATGAATACTTACAATGTTCTTTATATTCCCAGTTGTGGTTTGTTCTTATCGGGAATTTTCTTCGTCTAGGATTCATCTTCCACGCTTGTGAAGTCATAAAGTTTACGTCTTCTTTCTACTATGACAAAGGATCATGACATGGAGGAAGGAGATGAAGCAGAAGCAGGAGACTTACCTGACATGATGGGAATATCATTGTCATTCCTTCGGACTTGCCTGGAAAAGGTAAGTTAGGATTGTTTGACAATGAACAATAATATAGGTGCTTACGTGACACTCGCTAACCTGACTCTCGCTAACCTTAGGTAGATTAATACTAATGCTGATGTATGAAGTATGAAGCTGAAGTATGTATAGTAACATGTTACTGAGATGGGTACATAGGTTGTTTAAGGGTAAGCAATACTATTTGGGAAGGCTTACGTTGAGGCAATTCGTATATATTATTTGTGGTCCGTAATATCTGTTGGATGATAACGTATTATTATTCCTTGCCTCTTTATACGGCTGTGAACTTTAACATCACATCTGTATAACTGATTAGACTTCATCTTGAATTTAGTAGTTTATTATTTAAGTCAATTATCGTCATAACCCAACTGCATCTGAACATTTTCGACTACAGTAACAGTACTTATTGCTACATAGTCAGTGTGAGAAGGGGGGGGGACAGCGCTACGCGACATATTATATTCGTTTTTACATGTGTATAGGAAATGACATGATATGTACTTTGATTAATTCCCGTGATCTAGAACTGAACGCTACAATAGCATTCGTCCTAACCCGTAGATTAGGACTCTTGTTCTTGTTATTATATTACTTCGACTTAGGGAAGGCATTCAGGCTTGAGCGACACTCCCTAACTCGTTCTTCTAGTTTTTCTCTATCACAGCATTACCGTCGATGTCTTTCCTTGAAGTTGGAACGATTCCATCGGCTGGATGTCGCAAACTCCACGGGAAAACGATCCCTGTTCTCCTGGATGAATTTCCCACTCCGGGAGACATTTTAAAAGCCGACTGGCAAGTGGACAACGGAGTTTCATGCGTAGTGGAAATCATTCTGACATCACCATAGCGTTTCGTAGTAACGTCACAAACAGGACTGTCACATATTCGCAGCAAATGAATCGCCTGAAATANATAGCATTTGTCTGTGGTTGCAATGATTAAATATCGCAAGTATGTGTCAATATTTGTTTATATTTTTAGTCCTGTTTTGAATGTGGAGCGATTAATCCTCAGTGGGTTTCTGTGTCGTACGGAATCTGGATTTGTTTGGAATGTTCCGGAAAACATAGAGGTCTCGGAGTTCATCTAAGTTTCGTTCGTTCGACGACGATGGATAAATGGAAAGATAATGAACTGGAAAAAATGAAGGTAAAATGAATTGATGATTTTGTTCTCTTGTGTTAGACTGCTATCAAACTGCTGGTGGAGGAATTCATTTAACAAAATATGAGATCGATAGCATCAATGGTACAATGGTATCTGGACTGGAGTACTATTCGTGCCCGCTATTCTTTAATGCATTCAATGTTATTAACATTTTTTCTCTTGTTTTTTTCAGGCTGGAGGAAACGACAGAGCGATAAATTTTTTCAAATCCCACGATGATTACAATTCCAGTTGGTCGTTGCAAGAGAAATACAACAGTAAAACAGCAGCTCTACTCAGAGAGAAAGTAAAAATAATAATGTTATTAATCGGATATTATTATCAATATCAATCGGTCCTAAAAAATAATTATATCATATTCATGTCCCAGTTATTGTTATTGAAAAGTGAGAGCCCCTGATCGGGAGCCCCTGATCGGGAGCCCCTGATCGGGAGCCCCTGATCACCACNTGTAATGCTTAGTAGTCGATGATATAAGTCCCAATTAGTTCTATTACATGACGGATGATATGAATAATACTGCTAACACAATATCACTGGTTCCAGTATATACTATAATCTGTAATAACGATATTAATCCTATGCATGACGAATGTGACTGTAGTGACCAATAGTATTATTGATTTATAGTTGAATAGGAATATAGGAATCTGTTTTACTTTTCAGCTTTTTTACGACGTGAGTGGTAAACTCATCAAAGTAAAACCGATTCCTATAAAATATATGATTTGTGAATATTTTTATTATTGCTGAGGTTTCCACACATAGCATTTGTCTGTGGTTGCAATGATTAAATATCGCAAGTATGTGTCAATATTTGTTTATATTTTTAGTCCTGTTTTGAATGTGGAGCGATTAATCCTCAGTGGGTTTCTGTGTCGTACGGAATCTGGATTTGTTTGGAATGTTCCGGAAAACATAGAGGTCTCGGAGTTCATCTAAGTTTCGTTCGTTCGACGACGATGGATAAATGGAAAGATAATGAACTGGAAAAAATGAAGGTAAAATGAATTGATGATTTTGTTCTCTTGTGTTAGACTGCTATCAAACTGCTGGTGGAGGAATTCATTTAACAAAATATGAGATCGATAGCATCAATGGTACAATGGTATCTGGACTGGAGTACTATTCGTGCCCGCTATTCTTTAATGCATTCAATGTTATTAACATTTTTTCTCTTGTTTTTTTCAGGCTGGAGGAAACGACAGAGCGATAAATTTTTTCAAATCCCACGATGATTACAATTCCAGTTGGTCGTTGCAAGAGAAATACAACAGTAAAACAGCAGCTCTACTCAGAGAGAAAGTAAAAATAATAATGTTATTAATCGGATATTATTATCAATATCAATCGGTCCTAAAAAATAATTATATCATATTCATGTCCCAGTTATTGTTATTGAAAAGTGAGAGCCCCTGATCGGGAGCCCCTGATCGGGAGCCCCTGATCGGGAGCCCCTGATCACCACAGCAAAGTGACTGTCCCAAATCGATCACAATAAGCAGCATCCACTGTATATCATATTCATATCCCTCACTTAATGTTATCAGCCAGTTATTGTTATCAAAAAAAGACTGTCCAAAAGCGATCAGAATGTTTCACAAATACAATATTTCATTTTTTGGATAGTGATTCCTAACTATGATGTGTATTAAGCCAGTTCTATCTTTGCTTTTTCTGCCTCATTTATGATTGATAATTTTCCTATTTCAGATTTCAATGGAATCACGAGGAGAAGACTGGGATGAAGCATCTTCCGAAGCTCAAGCATATGTTGCTCCAAAACCAGGAGGAAATTACGCATTACAAACATCTCAGAGGTAAAAAGACATTTGCTTAAGTCAATTGCATTTAAATATACGAGGTTTGAATGAAGTAAGAGTAAGGGCTCGTTCAACGTAAGCATCCAATTGAAAATAGAATAAGTAAATAATTGTTTCGGTTGATGTGATATATCAGCTGCTAGGGAGCAGTTGCCAGGCCTCTGGGGGATCTTTTTCGTAAAAATAACTTAATCACGACCTGTGCTGGGTCACCACACTTAATGTGCTTCCAATTAGTCCAATTATTTGGTTCAATATAGAGTAAAAACAAACACAAATTCACTTTTATATTTATTCTGAATAGCTGAAGATTTATTTTTGTAGTTGAATAAATGACACAAAATCATTCTCCTATCATGTGACTGATTTTCTGCTTATTATCTTATCAGATCTTCAGCACAGTCAGTTCCCAGCAATGATAAATCGACGACTGATTACAATGATTTCGAATCGTGGCTGGACAGCGATACTTCCGTAACATATAATTCAAAATCAAATTCAGGTAAAAAAAACTTTCTGCATGAGATAACCTTGCAATTTCAAGTGGTCTTCCATGGCGATGAGATCGTCCTCACGTCATTTTCAATTTCATGGGCGCAATAGCTTGTGCTGATGTGTCCTCCCACCTATTATATTGGATCATCTATCACCCTTTGTAGTCATTAATATTACTGTTTGGACGAATTTATGATATTACGAATAAAGGATGGAGTTCTACTGTACATTGCCTGGTAATTATTTCTATATTTTCTCTCACAGAATCCAAATACATTGGTTTTGGTAACACACCAGTAGGAGAACAGAAAGATGATGCTGATTTATTATCTGGTGCAATGTCTTCACTTAGTACAGGATTTCAAGCAGCTGCTAAATGGACCGCAAGTGCAGCGAGCGCAGCTAAAGAAAATGTAAGAAATCATTCAATCTGTGTTTTATTAGCAGTGCTGTTTAGTTTTGGGGTGGGTATCAATCTGAATTTCTATATCAGCCATGGTTTTGTTGTAGATCCGCATGTTCGAGCACTGGGAATAGGGTTAGATCACATTTGTGGACTTAGTTTGTGTCCTAGGAAGTTATAAATGGTTGTTATGTATTTTTACATGTTGAATCCAGCATAGTTTCCGAAGTTCTATATTACCGATGGTTTTCTTGCTCCAGCATATGTGGTCATCAATAATATTAAAAATAAGAATTGCCAATCATCAAAACCAATTAATCGGCCGGAGAGCTGATATTGATTGATCGTTTTTATGGACATTATGCCGATAAAACGGTGCAATAATTTATTTTCTATGTTGATATATAATTGAAGGGTACATGATTTAACGCACACCACAGCCCTGTTCCTGGTAGTTTTATAAGTTTCATTCATTTTCTTTCATCAGTTTCTCTGTTTTTTATCACTCGTTTTGTTATTTTATTTCTGTTTTTATTTCTTTTGCTTCTTTTCTTCAGTTGGTGGTAAGTCTGATTATTATTTTTCACTTAAAATATCCGTTGAAAGGAATTATCGCATTGAATTTGCACATTATCCTTTCTTCACCTAGTCATGGTTTTTATTTATTTATTCTCATATTATTTTTCGTCAACTCATTTCTCTGCGTCTTATAATCTCGTGTGTTTAATGTTCAATTGAAAATAGTACATGTCATACAAACTAAACCATGGTCATTACAATTTATTCTGTGATCTTTTCATATTTCAGGCAGTGAAACTAAGTGCGCAAGCATCTGCTGCAGCGACAGATCTCGGATCAAAAGTCAACGAAAAAGTCGTCAAACCGACGCAAGATAAAGTGAAAGAAGGAAAAATAGTTGAAGATATTACAACAAGTATGTCATCATGGGCAGCGAAGGTTTGTTGATTTTCTGATGGTATTTTAGAAGCATGAAAGTTTGTTTTTTGCTATTGCGCAACGGATCTTTACCAAGTTTCGAGCAAGAGTCAATATCGAGTATAAGATTTTTACCGAAGAAACTATGGTGCAAGTTATTTAGATAGTAAGAATGAAAGTATTTAATATTCGTTTTTCACCATTTCTCAACGGATCTTGACCAAATTTCAAAATTGAAAACAAAAAATTGTATGTCAGGCGGCGAGAGCAAATGCTTGTATGCAAGGTGTTGTGAGGCATCACACACAGCTCGTACCACTTCCTCAGCAATTGCCTAACATTTGATTTATATTCACAATTGCTATTCCTCTTTGATGTTGATATATGACTGACTTATGATTTATTGGTATTGAAAGGTTAAATGTTATAGGTTATAGGTTAAGGTTCCTAACTGCTGTAATGTAAGTTTTTTTCAGTGTACCTTGACCATAGGCGAATGAGCAGTGGGAAAATTCTGGGATATTAAAATAATCTCTCAATTAATTTTTAGCTTGGCGCTTATGGAAAAACTGGATTTCAAAATATAAGCAATGCGATGCAAGGACCACAGAAGACAACTGAAGAAAGGTTAGTTACTAATACCATATTACGTTATATTGTATTTCTACATCTATAATGGAAGTTTTGAATTATCGCAAAATTTTTTCAATTATGTTTAATCATCGCGTCAAATGGGATCTCACCTGGTATTTAATCGAAAGAGTTCATTTATTTGAATTTATTTGTTTTCGTTCTCAGTGATGTCAACTCTGACTTCTGGGATAACTTCGCTGACACGTCTGTTACGTCACAAAGCACTAAATACGGCAGCCAATCAGCACCTCTTCTGGAATTCGATCAGATCACAAAACCGTCCAAAGATGTCGCGCCGAAAACTAAAGACTCAGAGTGGGATTTGGAGGCGTGGCTGAACGATGATTCGTCGACAGAATTGAAAGTGGCCAATAGCAAGACTAGCCAGTCAGTTACAGCCAATCAAAACGTCGAAAGGCAGGATTCGTGGGGCGGGAACTGGGACGATTCGGGCTGGGAGGAAGTCGACGGTTTTAGTCAAACCAATGATGATAAGTCGTCAAAATGCGATTGAATCCAATTGGACGGAATGCTTCACGCTTGAATACATCCGAAAGAAATTAGAAAATTGTCATGGTATGTTTTTTATTGATCAAAAAAATATTACAATAGTATTTTAATGTAACAAACTAGTTTTCGAGACATAATGCTGGATTAGGATATTTAATTTAAGCTGAGCTGTAGCACAGGAGCTTCTAATATAGGGGAGAACTCGAAGGATAAAGATCATATTTCTTTCAATTTGCAATTTCATTCGTATAAGTACAGTAGTGCCTCGTAGTTCAAACATCCCTATCTTCGAACGCTCCAGACTGAAATCTAAATTTGAGAGAAATTTTAATCCGAGTTTGAACAATGCATAGATGGATTAAATCACTTTCCATTATTTCTATGGGAGAAATTAATTCGTACCTCGAACCATTCAGAGTTCGAACGACCTTCATGGAACGGGAGGCAGAAGTAGGAGGCACCACTGTGTTCTATTATATCTATTTAAAAAAGGTTCAAGCATTATCTGTAGTTAAAATACGACAGTAGAAAACAACACTGTATATGTGTAAATCATACGATGTTACAATATATATTAATATCTTGTAATATAGGAAACTTTTTTTTTTTAATATTACTTTGGGGTAGGGGTAACCGGTTCCTTGTTGTTCAGGGGTTTACAAGATCTTGATCCAGTTCTGTTGAGACTCAGTCGGATAATATCAACTGATACATTACTCAGTTCCTCCATTTCCTAACTGCCAAAAAATTAATAATACTCAATAATTAAATGAGAAAATATAATATCAAATTCACAAACTTCCCGCGTTGATATTAAATGCAAACGAACAGGAGGATAAATTGCATTGGAATGAAAATTTTATTATTACTTTGTTAATTATTCTTCTTGTCTTGTGGTTCATGTGATGGTCTTACAATTAGATTCCTCAAACTTAAAATATCAGGATCTTAAGCTAAGCAATTCCAGCCCTCTTAGTTACGTTTATTAACTCATCGCTTAAGACAGTGGTTCTTAACCTAAGCCTACTAAGCTAAGCCCATAAGCCTCTGCCATACTGACCTTAGTGAGATTTTTCTAAGTTTGAAATATCAGTTTCAATATTTGACAAACAGAACCTCGAGTCTCCCTTATCACATATCACATGTAATCTACTTCAAGGATTGGTTAGCAGGTTTTTTTTGTACGCTGAATCATTTCTCAACCAAGTATAAATATTGATAAGCCAACGGCAGTAATTTCATTTCTTGCAAAAGATAGTGATATTTATGTAAACACCAAGCGCTCTCTGATCTCTCAGAGGGGTAGTACCACTCACGTTGGGATCCACTGGCTTAAGAGATGGAAGATTTTTTCCAAGACGTTACTAGATATGTGAAGATGTCAAGAGAAATATTAATATTTTAAGTGTGCAATAACTTTTATCAAGTTTTCTCTGTTGTGTTGGACAATGTTTTATTCACTATGTTTTAATATAAAATGTTTTTCATTGTTTTCAAAGAAACTTCTGGGATGTGATTTGTACACAAGCTTTACTGCAGCTGAAATTGCTGCATAGTTCTGAAAAATTATGATTATTTGTTCAGTAAATATTGTATTTATATTTTTATTGTAACTTATTGTTTTATGATAATAAATATGGTGGATTCGTCAATATTTTTGTATATACCAACAAGGGAACATATGCACTAGTACTCCTTACTCAATGACTAGGTCCAGTTCCATGTAGTTTTTAACGACCTTGTCGGTGTGGTGATTGTTTGTATAGGATCACATCCGCTGAAATGACCGCAGCACAAGAGGTCAAATGTTGTACTATCCCATATAAGGAAAATACAATCTCTATTAATTGCATCATACTTTTTGTCACGTGAACGTTTTAATTAAAAAAAGGCAACTTTTATAATGACGCTTATACATCACGTGACGTCTGGCGACATCTTGTTTCGACAGGAGATCTTAGTCAGTTTGCGCAAACTTTCAAGGAGAGTAGACGTGTTTTTACTGAGTTGTTACTGAGTTTTTACTGAGTTTACCTTTCATTTACTGACTGCTATTTCTATTTTGTATCATTTATATTGATGTTGGTATGTGTGTGAATGTTGTGTGCCAGGCCTGGCCGTGTGTGATAACCTTTTCCATGCTTAATTTTTCAGCAGCAGCTGCGGTGATGTGGCCGATGCCTCAACTGGACGCGAGCAAGGTTTGTTTATTTGTAGAATTATTAGGATTGTTGAAATGTCCCATATCGACATATTAAAGTTAATAATATTGAAAATCCAGGCACTGCTTTAGACTGTAATTTTAAT